>BQNB010011840.1:0-80485 GCA_026074375.1 Tanacetum coccineum | reverse complement strand
TGAAGTAATATTTTAAAGTATATACGACCTAGTTTCTTAAAAGTCTGAAGTCGTAAATTATATACTTATATTTTGACCACATTGACCCAATAAAGTCAAGCATTTTAATACGAGAAACTGCACATTGACCCAATAAAGTCAAACATTTTAATACGAGAAACTGTTTTCAAACGTCATCATTTTAAATAAAGTTCAAGCACACACGAGGGACGAGATTGCAAAGTATTTAGATTATTATTTTTCCGTTAGTGAATATGTATTATTTATTCATAGGTTGCGGATAAAGTCTTTTGCATCGTTCTTCTAGCCACTACCTTGCTGCTACATTATCATTACTTGATGTGAGTTTATAGTCCCCACTTATTTTTTTTAATCATTTATCAAATCTCGAGGATGAGATCATGTTTGTTTTACAAAATGGATGCAAGTACATTTAAATTCAAATATTACGAGTTTGCCTAAGTAGCTATAACCCACTATGCCCATCATCATGAACTGTTAATTGCATAGATGTAATTGTTAATTGCATTATGTGAGCGCGAATGTTATGAATAGATCTATTTGGGATTAACATCCCCGTTCAAGCAAGTAGCACTTGCTAGTTTACCGGTTGGCCGGAAATGACGAATGTATACCATTTGGAATCATAGATGTTACGGGTTGAACATCTACATTGGGCACCATCATTCATGTGTATTTGATATACATACATTGTTTAGCTTCAGTGTCATGAGCTTAGTGCATTTCGTAATACATTTTTGTGATACTGTATTTGTTACTTTATTACAGGGAAATCTTGCTATCCGCTTCATTAAATTTATAAACCTATAAATTCACCAACATTATTGTTGACAGTTTAAACATGTTTTCTCAGGTCAATAAGGTGCAAGTCATGGATACATTGGATGGTCGTCTTTTGAAGTCATATTATCATAAAGATTTGCATGCATTACATTTTGGGATATTGTTATGTTGTGAAATCTTTACTTTTTCAAGTTAAACAAGTTAAGCCCATGAGCTTTTGTAACGAACCATTTATTAAATCCAATGTATCAGTTTTTAAACGACTCCTATAGAGGTCGTTCTCATATCTTGTGCTATTGATCTATGAAGTAATACCCCCGGAACATCATATTCCGTTGTGGCCCATTTTCAGGGTGTACTAGGTTATAGAGAACCAGGTCAAACATTTTTACTTGGTCTATAACCGTTTTCAAACATTGTGTCATTCAAAAGTTTTTCAAAGGGACATACATACATTACTTATCTGCATCTAGTATACATGCTTACATGTCATGCACCATTTTAGCATTAGTTGACTATACTAAGTGCTTACATAGGTTATATACGTGTTAATATTTCATTACGTATATTACCGATGGTCTTATATAATATACTTATACAAGTTTATATTATGGTTACAGATTTGCCATGTCTTCAGACAACGCTTCGTCCACTGTTACCTATACGTCCGTATCTTCTGATTCAAGCGAACCATCATCATGGGGTATTCCACTCGTGAATGCCGGCGAGTTTCCGGAGATGGACCCGTACGAGGAGGTCGCCCAACAAGGGCAGGCACACCCACTGTCACCTGCCTATGTACCTGACCCCATGGAGTTGGATGAGCATGTACCAGTATATGTTCCGGAGCCAGAGCACCCGGAGTACCATGCACCATCAGATGATGACATTCAGGTCGAGGATCAGCCTTATGCTGATGATGCTTCACCGACCGCTGAGTCACCTGGATACATTGCTGACTCGGATTCGATGGAGGAGGATACTGATGCGGATTCTATTGATTATCCAGATGAGCCCGAGGATGGCGAGGAGGATGATGATGAGGATCCCGAGGAGGATCCTAGTGAGGAGCTTAAGCCCGAGGACGACGATGATGATGATGATGATACAGATGATAAGGATAAGGAGCCCACTAAAGACGAAAAGGAGGAGGAGCACCTAGCTCCGACTGACTCTTCTGCGGTACCTGTTGTTGACCCTGTTCTCTTAGCTGGGGATACAGAGGTATTTGACACGGATGAGTCTGCACCTACACCTAGATCACCTCAGACTAGGGTCCCTTTTTCTCAGACACATCTTTGTAGGGCATGAAAGACTGTTCGACTTAGCCACATATGTTAGCATTCATGGAGGCACGCATTGCTAAGCATGTTGCCGCACCTATACCACCCACCAACCCTACCTATGATCAGGAACCATTAGGTCATAAGACAACCATGATCCGTATAAGAGATGACATCCCCAAGGAGGACATGCCACCTCGGAGGAGGTTTGTACTTACTGCTCCCCCACTTGGGTGTGATGTAGCAGAGAGTTCTGCTGCTGCTGCTAGAGCACCTAGACGTCAGTATGATTTTGTTGATACTATTAAGACAGGACAGGGTTTGATTCATAGTCCTGGTCATGATGCCCAGACTGTTGCTAGAGCTACTGACAGAGCAGAGGATGTTGGTTATGTTAGAGCTTTACAGGCTTCTGAGCATAGGATGATGACTTCCATTAAGGAAGTTAACTTAGGGTCAGCTACCAGGCACAGGTTCGCAGGTAAGAGAGTGAGATTTTCTATACACAGCTTCATGATGCTCGGACTGATCGCAGAGACATTAGGCTCGAGATTTATGTAGTGAGAGGTCAGAGGACTGCTTACGAGACAAAGTTGCATGAGGTACGCTAAGCTTACCTTAGTTCCGAGGCTCGGAAAAGGGCCTTATTGGCGCGACTTGAGACACTAGAGACTCACATGAGTCTTATGGAGTGATGATATGTGTGAAAACACATATCTATTTTTTATCAAAATAAACCCAATAAAGACCAAAAACATAATAAAAATGGCAAAGATATGCTTGTTTTTGTGTTTTGTATGTGCAGGTATGGATAAAGCAAAAATCGCAAGAAAACGGTTAAAACCGGGCAAACACGAACACAAGAACGGAAGAGCACACAAAAAAAGCCGGAAGGAAGCTATCTCAGTCAACCCAAGTCAAACACTAAAGGACAAAATCCCAAAGTTACAATTCAGTCCCTCATAAAATCCAAAAGTTACAAAAGTGGTCCCTAATCCCTAAATGTTAACACCCGTTAACATTTATAAAACAAAGGGTAACATTTGTTAAAATCCCATTCCAATACCGGGCCCAAATCCACCATACCCGGCCCAATACTTTTTCCAACACTATTTTTTTCTTTATAAAAACCGAAGATCAAACAAGCCCACACCCTAGTCAAACGTACCAACCGTTTTAAAACGGTTTAATGAGGCGTGAATGAATCTGCTTATTGTGTCATCGTCTCTAAGGTATATCCAACAGGTTAAAATCATGGGGCTTTTCACAATTAAGGGGCAGAAAAGACAATTCAAGGGGTTAAGTACATGGTGGCAGAGTTAAACATCATTCATAAGCCCTCATTGGTCAATTCCATCAAAGGAATGACACGTCGGCATGAAGAAAGCACAAGGGAATGTGGGATTTACACTAGAAGTACTCTCAGAAGAAGCACAAGGTATCGTAATAACGGATTGCCACGCTGGATTCTTGTGTGAGTTCAATCTAATCCAACGGCTTGAATTGAAGAATCAATGATTAGCAAATGATCAAGGGCCAATGATTGGAGGAGGATCTAACAAACTTTGGAGCCTAGAAGGTTCAACCGGATGCTATAAAAAGGCATCTCATCCTCACACACAAGCATCTTTTATCTTTTTCTTTTCTAGTTTTTAGCTTTTAGATTTTTAAGTAATTTAGCTTAAGCTTTAAGTTTTAAGTAAATGTAATTTTCATTTAAATCTCTTGTAATTTCTTTTCAAGTAATGTAATCAAGTTTTTTTAGTTAATGAAATTTAAGTTTTCTTCAATAAATTGTCAAAAAGCCCTCTATAAGCTCTAGTTATAGTAAACGGATCCATAAGTTCTTATAAGCTCTCACAAGTCTCTAAGCTTGAGATTTAGCTAATTTGTTCATTAAATCTATCTAAATCCTAAAATCAGTCTAATTACCTTAACTGTTGGAATTTAAGCTAAATGGAAGGAGATCTTAGAATGGAAGAGCTCTCATGTACTTTTACTGGCTTCATTTGAGCACTTTAGCTTCTGTTCAGGTGAAGCTCTTTGTAAGTTTTCATTTATATCCTTTGACTTTAAATTTCTAGCTTATTGTTTGCTTACTAGCTTATTAATTTTGCTTATCTGTTTTCTAGTTGCTTATTTATGCCTTATATTGTCTTAGTGTACTTATTAATCATGTTTGTTAATCTGTTTTTAGTTATAGGATTGTAGATCTTAGATTTTCATTGCTTGTCTTAAAAATCATAAATACCAAAAAAAAAATAGTTAGCTTAACTTTTAGATTCTTAAATCTAGCTTATTTAGTTGTTGTTTTGTGTTTGTTAGAGTTGTTATAAGTTAGTGTTTTATATATGGTAATCAAATAATTTTTGTTATGTGTATTTCATTCTAGTATTAATGCATCTGTCAAAGCTTTTAGGGGGTGTTTGGATTACACATTGTTTGACCTCTTTATAAGTCTAGATCACTTTGAGTTTCAATTTGAACAACCTGAGGTTTCTTAAATAAATAAGTTTGTAAATAATGGTTTGAATAATTTAGTTTGAGTTTTATAATGAATTTGTGGCTGTTATCTTTGTGTCAGCACCAGGGGGCTTTTGCTCTTATAGATCTTGTTGATTTTTGATTCCTAGTCTTCCTAGTGTAGTATGTGCTTGTTTATGTGTTCTAACCACTCTACATATGAGAGTGTTGTGATGGTTTGTCCTTTAGGTCACCAGCTATTGTAGGTTTTGGCATTTTTTTTTGGTCTATTGCACCAGCAGTAGGAACAGCATGTTACTACGGCTACCTTTTCATTTGAATTTATGCTAGTTAAATATAGCTTAGGGTTTGTAATATTTTAGTATGTTTGTGATTTAGATATTGGGGTATTAGATTAGTCGGTGTGCTATTGGGTTGGCAGTATTTTAAATTTTAGGGTTATGTAGCTTTTTATAATGTGCGGTATTTGAGCGATTAGCTAATATCTGGTGTTCTTGGCTTAGCGTTTAACTTAGGTGTCGAGTGTGAAGTGTTGGTGGGATGGAGGGGTTGCATTGCTTATTATGTTGATTATTAAGTTTGCAAAAGCTAAGCCTCTGTCATAGCTTATTGAGCTTTCTAGCTTATTTAGATTTCTAGTTTTTAGTGCTTATTCCTGAGTTTCCCTCTTAGATCATAAGATTTAGATAGCTTTTAGTGTTTCTAGTAAAGTTAGCTTTTCACAATTAGCTTGTGCACATTACAAGCTTTCTAGAATAGCTTTTAGATTTGAATTAGAGCTTAAAATGAGTTGTTTGCAAGCTATTAAGTGAGAAGTAGATTTTTAGCTTTTAAAAGCCACTTTCTGTTAACAGCTTATTAATAAGCTTTTTGAGAGCTTAGTTTTGAGTTTTTATGCTTTTATTAGTCCGTTGATTAAAGTTGTGAAAAAGTTTTCTCTTCAACTTTTCGTCTTTAAGTTTTCTAATTACCAAAAAAAAAAAGGAAGTAGAAGTCGTGGGTGAGCAAGACTCGAACCCCCGACCTCAACACCTCAACCTTTTTATACACACACACTCCCACTCCTTACCGCTGTGCCCTTGGGTCTTTTTCGTAAGACCCTTGCACTATTAATTTCTTATACTCTTTTTAGCTTTATAAGTCCAATAAGCTGTTAAGCTTATTTCGCGGCTTATTTTATAAGCTACAATCTCGGGCTTATTTTTCCTAGGATTTATATAGTTTAAGCTATTTTCTATCATTTTTCTAGAATTTTTAGAGTTCATTTAGTATTTTTTTTATCATTTATTTTCATTAAAAACTTTAAAAAATCATAAAAAATAGAAAAATAATAAAAAAAATATAAATCTTTTTTAGAAAATTTTCTTTTATCCTAAAGTTCATAGGAAAATTAGTTTTGTTTTCGTAGGGTCTAAATTGCAAAATTTCGTTTTCTAAAGAACGGGATTCGTTCTCATTCTCGTTTTTCGTGTTTTAACGCTCATTTTAACTCCGTTTTTGTTCTAGTTTTCTTTAAACTTATCTTTTAGTCAAATAGAGTCAAGTTTAAAAGAAAATTTTAAGTTAGGATAATTTTTAGAAAATTAGGGTTTTGTACCTTCATTTAAGGGTCCCGTTTTGCGTTTTTAGTTAAATTTTGTTTTCCCGTTATTTGTCTTTATGTTTAATTCTTAGAATTTGTTAATTTTAATTGTTAAAAGTAGTCAAAAATAAAAAAAATATAAAAAGTAAAAAGTAAAAAAATATTTTTTTTTCTTTTTATTTTAAATAGAAGATTAAACACAAAAATACAAAAATATTTTCTTCTTCAATTTAAAAAAAAAGTTACAAAGTTGGTAAAAGAACACCAACAAATAATACCTTCAATTGAGGTATTATCATAATAAGTTCCCAACTCGAATCAAAGATTTAAAAACTTACCATTTGTGTCACTTACGAGATACGGCTCACCTTAAAAGTAAAAAGATTTAGAGCTACGTGAAGTAGTTTGATTATTTGGTTCAAGTTTGTCTTTCTGTTGTCAGTTAAAATTAGATTGTGAATTTATTTTAAACAAAAATCAAAATATATTTCTTATAATTTTTCTATTATTCTTTTAAATGGTGCATGCGCACTAGGACGTTCTAATTAGCACTAATTTCAACGTCACAATTCCTAGAACGTTGGAGAAGACAAGTTTTCTAACATAGTCGAACGAGATTCGAACTATTGTTTTACAAATGGCGGAACGTACCATGGAGGAGCTACTCCGTGCCCCACGGAAGGGTACGGAGAAGCTATTGTTTTACCCAGAAATCAATGCCGATCATTTTGAGGATTAAGCTATTTGCTTAGTTGGGTTCATAGCTAACTCGTTTTACGGTCGTGGAAACGAGTATCCTATGCTCATATTAATAAGTTTCAAAAGGATTACCTTCAACTTTACGATTTAGGGAATGTCCCTTAAAGATGTGATTAAGCTTATGATGTTTCATATCTCGCTCGAGGGAGCCGCTAATATCTGGTACGAGAAAGACCCAACCACAATTCAACTTGACTTGGGTGGATCTCGTTACCAAGTTCGTTAACAAATTTTTCCCTCCTTCAAAAACACTCACTTAAAGAATTGAAATTCTCGTTTACACAAAAATTCGAAGAAACGTTTATGTGAAGCTGGGAACGATTTAAGGAGTTGCCTTAGAGATGACCCTTATCACGGATTTACGGAGTTAACGCAAGTTGATACTTTTTACAATGGTTTAAACCGACTAACGAATAAGACTCCTTATATGCGTCTGCGGGTGAAATCTTTGAGTAAAACGACTAGAGAGGCTTTAAACATAATTAAGACAAATCAAAAGTACGTTATTCACGAAATAATCAAATGCTTCTAGGATGATGCTTTACTCTAGTAAAATGGATGAGAGGAATTGATAAGCTTGCGGATAACTCTTCGACCTTTGTCGAGATTGTTTCAAAATAGTTATCACTCCCCTCCAGTTAAAGCAGTTGAGACATCTTGTGTTATTTTGGTGGTGCTCTTCTTGGTATAATTGTTCGGCACTGATATTTAATCGGCTTATGTTTGTGCAACTAGGGTTACTTACAATCAAGCTAACACTACCGCAACCTTGTTAGTAATCAATGGGCACACTAGCGTTTTGCTCCGGTGAAAAACAATGGTCAAAATAGGTTTAATCAGATTCATGTTCAAGGAATAACTTTATTCGGGGAATAATTTTCATGGATATTCAAGGTTTCAAAAATCAAAATATCATGCTCCAAATTTTCAAAACCAAGGATTTCAAAACCAAACTTTTCAAGTGCATAATAATCAAGTTCAACATGGAAATTTGAATGATTTTTCAAGTTTTAACAAGAGGAATAATGATCAGATGTTGAGGATATGCAAAGTAAATAACTCGTTGAAGAAGAACCTTAAGAATGAAATTCAGACTTAATAAAATCTTAACATGCCATAAAGTTAAGAATGAAATTCAAAACACGATGAAGACTCAACAAGCCGTCTTGATGAATCAACAAAATGTTTTTCAAACTAACTTGCAAAATATGTTAAGTGGATTCTTTCAAAACCAAGCCTCAACTTCGGGTACTCTTCCGAGTAATACCATTCCAAACCCGAAGGGTGAGATGAAAGCGATCACTACTCGAAGTGGTGTTGCTTACGAGGGACCCTCGATTCCTACTAATCCTTCTCCTAAAAAGGTAGTGGAACGAGAAACCGAGGAGACAACGGATAAAGAGCAAACAAATTTCCAAGGAAGTACCGCTCACATCCCACCTCCGGTTAACCCCATTCCGATTCCGGAACCCGATGTTCCGAAGACTTTACCTAAGCCGAATATTCCATATCCTTCGCGACGTAATGATCAAAAATCCCGTGACAAAGCTTCGAATCAAATGGAGAAGATCTTCCAAATCTTTCAAGATTTGCGCTTCGACATTAGTTTCGCGGATGCTTTACTTTTGATGCCAAGATTTGCTCCTACGATTAAGAGTTTGCTCATGAATAAGGAAAAGTTGCTTGAATTAGCTAAGATACCGTTGAACGAGAATTGCTCGGCGATGCTCCTCAAAAAGCTTCCCGAAAAGCTTGGAGATCCCGGCAAGTTTCTTATTCCATGTAATTTCCCGGGAATGGATGTATGTCACGCCTTGGCCGATCTTGGCGCGAGCATAAATCTTATGCCTCTTTCCTTTTGGAAAAAGCTTTCCCTACCCGATCTTACACCGACTCGGATGACTTTAGAGTTAGCGGATCGATCCATAACTCATCCTAAAGGACTCGCTGAAGACGTTTACGTTAAAGTGGGAAAGTTTCATTTTCCTATCGACTTTGTTATTGTCGATTTCGAAGCCGATCCTCGCGTACCTCTCATACTTAGGAGATCCTTTTTGAGGACCGGTCGAGCTTTAATTGATGTTTATAGAGAAGAAATAACCCTTTGGGTTGATAACGAAGCCGTCACTATTAATCTAGATCAAACCACGAGATACTCCTCTACAAATGATAAGTTAGTAAACCGAATTGACATCATTGATGCAGTTTGTGAGGAGTATGCTCTGGAATTGCTAGTATTTTCTAATTCTTCGGGTGGCAATCCCACCCCGACGTCTGAGCCGTTTACTTTCGAATTTATTTTGGAAGAAATCGAAGCTTATCTCAAGGATGATTCGATTTCACCGGAAATTGATCATGCCGATTACGATCCGGAGGAAGATATTTGCTTAATTGAAAAATTGTTAAATAATGACCCGTTTCAACTTCCTCTGATGGACCTTAAACAAAGTGAAGTTACTGAGGCAAAATCTTCAATTGAAGAGCCTTCGGAATTAGAATTAAAAGATTTACCGTCTCACTTAGAATATGCGTGCTTAGAAGAAAACAACAAGTTACCAGTAATTATTGCAAAAGGTTTAAAAAATGATGAAAAAGATACTCTCTTAAAGGTACTTAAATCTCATAAACAAAACATTGCTTGGAAAATCACCGACATCAAGGGTATCGACCCTCGTTTTTGTACACACAAAATCTTGATGGAGGATGATTACAAACCTACGGTTCAAAGTCAAAGATGGGTTAACCCAAAAACTCACGAGGTAATAAAAAAGGAGGTCCTAAAACTTCTTAATGCCGGTATGATTTACTCGATCTCCGAAAACCCATGGGTTAGTCTAGTGCATTGTGTTCCCAAGAAAGGAGGAATAACCGTTGTTGCTAATGAAGAGAATGAATTAATTTTTAGTTACCGATGGAGAGTTTGCATCGATTATAGGAATTAAATGAAGCGACTCGAAAAGATCATTTTCCATTACTGTTTATGGATCAGATGATAGAAAGATTAGCTGGGTATGAGTTCTATTGTTTTCTAGACGGATTTTCAGGATATTTCCAAATACCAATAGATCCTTAGGACCAGGAGAAAACTACTTCAACATGCCGTATGGAACTTTCGAGTACCGAGGAATGCCATTGGGTTGTGTCTATGCTCCGGTACTTTTCATAGATGGTATGACGGCCATATTCCTGATATGATCGAAAAGACCATGGAAGTGTTTATGGGAAATGGTAAATTTCTCAATTATTTTGGGGATAGTTTCGATTCATGTCTCTCTAATTTGAAAATAGATGCTTAATACGGTGTGAAGACACGAATTTAGTTCTTAATTGGGAGAAGTGCCATTTTATGTGTAAAGAAGGGATTGTGTTAGGGCATAAGATTTCAAA
Organism: Tanacetum coccineum; assembly: GCA_026074375.1. Classification (NCBI taxonomy): domain Eukaryota; kingdom Viridiplantae; phylum Streptophyta; class Magnoliopsida; order Asterales; family Asteraceae; genus Tanacetum; species Tanacetum coccineum. The sequence goes on along the minus strand of BQNB010011840.1, from coordinate 70,186 downwards.
AGCGGGAATTGAGGTCGATCATGCTAAAGTCGATGTTATCGCTAAGCTCCCTCACCCGACTACAGTAAAAGGTGTTAGGAGTTTCTTAGGACATGCAGGTTTTTACCGCCGATTTATCCAAGACTTTTCTAAGATTGCTAGACCAATGACCCACCTTTTGAGAGGAACACCGGTTTGTGTTTTCTAAAGATTGCATTGTATTTGTTTTTTTGATTTTCAGAATCTTTAAAAAGAAGCTTACCGAAGTTCCTATCTTAGTAAAATTGTCCCGGATTGGAAAACTTTACATTCGGAATCATGTGTGATGCAAGTGATTTCGCGATTGGTGCAGTTTTAGGACAACGAAAGATGAAGCATTTCCAGCCTATACATTATGCTAGCAAGACTATGACAGAAGCTCAAATTCATTACACTACCATGGAAAAGGAAATGCTTTCTGTTGTGTATGCTTTTGAAAAGTTTCAGCCATATCTTGTCTTATCTAAAAGCATAGTGTATACGGATCACTCGGCTTTAAAGTACCTTATGAACAAACAAGACGCTAAGCCGAGGTTGCTCTTTTTTTTTTTTCCCCACCACCTTTTTTGGTGGTTCTTCTCCTATAAGAAATTTGATATCACCATCTGTGATAAAAAAGGAGTGGAGACCTTGCGGAGACATTTTCGAGACTTGAGAATCCTCACTAAGGATGTGTTAGAAAACAAGGACATAAATGGAACATTTTCCTTTAGAAACTCTTGGAGTTATTTCTAGTGAAAGTACCCTTGGCTTTGCTGACTATGCAAATTACCATGCGGGGAATTTTATTTTCAAAGGATATACAACTCAACAATAAGAGGAAGTTTTTTAAGGACGTTAAACTTATTTCTGGGATGGGGAAAAAAAAATCCTTATCTTTTTCGTACTTGTGAGGATCAAATCATTCAACGGTGTGTGCTATGGGCAACGAAGCTCTTGAGAATCCCTCAAAGCTGCCATGAAGGACCACCGGGGGGCATCTTTGTGACAATCTCTACGCCCGAATAAGTATTTGATGTCGGTTTCTTTTGGCCTACCATATATCGAGATGCCCATACGATGATCAAATCTTGTGATACGTGTCAAAGACAAGGCAAAATTTCACAACGAGATGAGATGCCTAAAAACGCGATCCAAGTTTGTGAAATCTTTGAATGTAAGGGTATCGATTTTCATGGGTCCATTTCTCCGTCTTCACAAGAGGAAATGAATACCATCCTAATAGCTGTTGATTATCTTTCGAAATGGGTTGAAGCAAAGGCGCTCCCCACAAATGATGCTAGAGTTGTAGTGAAGTTTTTAAAATCTCTCTTTGCCCGATTTGGAAAACCTAGAGCTATAATAAGCGATCATGGGACCCATTTTTGTAATGATCAATTTGCTAAAGTAATGTCTAAGTATGGGGTCACACATCGTCTAGCTACCACTTATCACCCTCAAACGAGCGGTCAAGTGGAGGTGTCCAATCGTGGTTTAAAACGTATTCTAGAAAGGACGGTTGGAGAAAACCGTGCCTCATGGTCTGACAAACTAGATGAAGCTTTGTGGGCATTTCGTACTGCTTTTAAAACACCAATTGGTTGCTTCACTTACCAAGCTTGTTTATGGAAAGTCTTGCCATTTACCTATTGAGTTAGAGCATAAAGCATATTGGGCTTTGAAACATGCTAACTTCGATCTTAAAACCGTGAGTGATCACCGGAAGCTTCAACTGAATGAACTTAATGAGCTTTGTGATCAAGCTTATGAGAATTCTTTGATTTATAAGGGAGACGAGATGCTCACGACCTCAAAGATCAAAAAACCGCATTTTCTATGTTGGTGATTCGAGCTTTTACTCTTCAACTCTAGTCTAAAGATATTCTCAGAAAGCTTAAAACTCGTTGGTCGGACCCTTTCCTATCACCAAGTTTTTACTACGGAACCATTGAGTTATCTCAACCTGATGGTCCAAACTTTAAGGTGAATGTCTTCGTGTGAAGCAATACTTTGGACGCAGACTTACACCAAAGAGTCATCGATCTCCACACTCTCCCTAAGGACAAATAAATTCAGGGATCGAGTCAAGCTATGTGACTCGGTTACCAAAAACAAAGCGCTTCATGGGAGGCACCCCATGCTTATCCATTTTCTATTTTAGCTTCTAATGTGTGTGAGGAGGCTTGTACTCTTCCGTTCTTTGTGTTTGTTGTTTGTACTTGTGATTATTTGCAGGATAGACCCAAATTTTCTGAAGACTCTCATGTTCGGTGTTTTTGCCCGGTCCACTCGAGCTTCCTATCCTTTGTTTGCAATTAGTTTAGGGACATCCGATATCCTATCATGTTATCGATTCACGTTTATCTTTGTATAATTAATAAACGGCTTAAATTTACGTAGAAACCCGCCTTAAACATTGAGGACAATGTTTCGTTTTAGTTTGGGGAGGGAATCTATCGATTTGATGTTACCTACTTATTGTTTTGTTCTCACGTACCCCGTTTTCCCACAAAAATTGCCTACTTTTACCCGTTGTTCTCACGTACCCTGTTTTCCCACAAAAATAGCAAAATTTTCAAAAATTTTAAATTTTTAAGTTTTATTTGTAGAAAAATAAAAAAATAAAAAAATAAAATAAGTGTTTTTGTCACAATTTTGACTTTCTTGCTGGGTAAGAATAAGAGTAAATTTTGACCCGATCGAGCGTGTTGAGCTCTAGCTTGTTCCTTAACTTTTAGGCTAAGCGTTCGCTAATTTGCGAAGAACGAAAAATGATAGAGTTAAGTATGAGTAGGATGCTAAACAAGGATTATTTGGAAATCTTAAGAGCTCATGTATGTAACTTGTTGCTTTTTATCCCATAAGCTCTTAACCGGATTAATATACGTGCTGTTTTTGAAGATTAAACTTAAATTAACAATTTTTTATGTAATATTTAGCAAAAATTTTAGTCTTAGTTCAAATTTATACTTGAATTTTTCAAAAAGAAGTTTTCTTCAAAAAATAAATAAAAATAAAAAAATGATAAAATGATAAAAAAAAATATAATAATAAAAGCTATGGGTTGATAAAAGTTTACTACCTCTTGCCGGCTCACAACCGATGTGGTAGTCTTCTAAAAGAAAGCCCATAGTAAGAATAAAGATCCGAGACTGATAAAAGTTTGCTGCATCTTGCCGGCTCACAACCGATGTTGCAGCCTTCTAAAAGGTCGAGGGATATAGTTGCATGAATATCTAAATAATTAAGTGTGAATTAAGAAATTGACTTCTTTTTGTTAAATTCAAATATGCTTTTGCACTTTGACTACTCTATTTTATAAGCTATGAATATTCAGGAAGCCTGAGAGTTTTTGAAACCAAAGGTCCGTGAGTCCCGATACTAGTCTTTGTGGGGTGTCAAAAGCCTGGTCACTTAGCCGTAAAGTTGGGATGTGCCGAGATGAAAGTCGTTACATGGGATGATCTCGTCTTTAAACTCATTATTCTAAGGTGGAACGTAAAGCATAGTATGTTGCAAAAAGTTAATCCATGGTTGAAATTCAAGATAGCACACTCACTTAAGATATAATAAATGTCGGGAGTAAAAAGTTCACAAGTTGCAAATATGAGTAGTGTTAGCATCCTTACTGATATTTAGCTGTGATTTTGTTTTAAGCTTGGTTTGGATAAGTGAAAAATCGGGAACGATGAATTTATCCTTTTTGGGGCATTCTCGGATTCGAAATGCATCTTGTTCTATGATCCCTAACAGTTATGGAAATAACGAAAGTCAAAATTATCCCAACTATATTATTAAAAAAATGAAAAAGAGGATTTAGAAAATGGGAAGCGGGGTGTTTTATAACTTGTGATTTCTTAGCTCTCTCCACAAAAATCTTTGCTACTTTTCAAAGATTTAGTTTGGGGAAGTTTTGAGGTATTTGGTTATAAGGCATATAATATTGCGTGAGGACACGCAATCGCTTAGTTTGGGGAATTTTGATATGTGTGAAAACACATATCCATTTTTTATCAAAATAAACCCAATAAAGACCAAAAACATAATAAAAATGGCAAAGATATGCTTGTTTTTGTGTTTTGTATGTGCAGGTATGGATAAAGCAAAAATCACAAGAAAACGGTTAAAACCGGGCAAACACGAACACAAGAACGGAAGAGCACACAAAAAGCCGGAAGGAAGATATCTCAGTCAACCCAAGTCAAACACTAAAGGACAAAATCCCAAAGTTATAATTCAGTCCCTCATAAAATCCAAAAGTTACAAAAGTGGTCCCTAATCCCTAAATGTTAACACCCGTTAACATTTATAAAACAAAGGGTAACATTTGTTAAAATCCCATTCCAATACCCGGGCCCAAATCCACAATACCCGGCCCAATACTTTTTCTTTATAAAAACCCCGAAGTCAAACAAGCCCACACCCCTAGTCAAACTTACCAACCGTTTTAAACGGTTAAAAGAGGCGCGAATGAACAATTACTATTCATCGTCTCTAAGGTATAACCAACAGGTTAAAATCATGGGGCTTTTCACAATTAAGGGGCAGAAAAGACAATTCAAGGGGTTAAGTACATGGTGGCAGAGTTAAACATCATTCATAAGCCCTCATTGGTCAATTCCATTAAAGGAATGACACGTCGACATAAAGAAAGCACAAGGGAATGTGGGATTTACACTAGAAGTACTCTCAGAAGAAGCACAAAGGTGTCACAATCACGGATTGCCACGCTGGCAATCCGTGTGAGATAATCTAATCCAACGGCTTGAATTGAAGAATCAATGATTAACAAATGATCAAGGGCCAATGATTGGAGGAGGATCTAACAAACTTTGGAGCCCAGAAGATTCAGCTGGATGCTATAAAAAGGCCTCTCATCCTCACACACAAGCATCTTTTATCTTTTTCTTTTCTAGTTTTTAGCTTTTAGATTTTTAAGTAATTTAGCTTAAGCTTTAAGTTTTAAGTAAATGTAATTTTCATTTAAATCTCTTGTAATTTCTTTTCAAGTAATGTAATCAAGTTTTTTTAGTTAATGAAATTTAAGTTTTCTTCAATAAATTGTCAAAAAGCCCTCTATAAGCTCTAGTTATAGTAAACGGATCCATAAGTTCTTATAAGCTCTCACAAGTCTCTAAGCTTGAGATTGAGCTAATTTGTTCATTAAATCTATCTAAATCCTAAAATCAGTCTAATTACCTTAACTGTTGGAATTTAAGCTAAATGGAAGGAGAGCTTACAATGGAAGAGCTCTCATGGACTTTTACTGGCTTATCTCTGATAAGCCAGAGCTGTTGATAAGCTCATTTGAGCACTTTAGCTTCTGTTCAGCTGAAGCTCTTTGTAAGTTTTCATTTAGATCCTTTGATTTGAGCAATTGTGCCTTTGTTTAGCTAAGGCAGGTTGTAAGTTTCCCTTTACTCTTCCTGTTTTAAATTTCCTAGTGTAATTTAGCTTATTTTGCTTAAATGATTGCTTATTGGTGCTTAAACTTGTCTTATTTAGCTTATTGAACTTGATTTATAATCTGTTTTAGGCTTAAGTAGTATAGATCTTAGATTTTCATAATTTGTCTTAAAAATCATTAAAAATCAAAAAATAGAGTAATTTAGCTTATAGCTTATTAAACTGTCTTATAGTTTGCCTAGATTTGCTAATTAGGTTTGCTACAAGCTGTTTATCATCTGGTTATTAAGTTTTAATCATTAGATTTCAGTTTAGCAAGTTAAAAAGGCTTCTATGGATATTAAAGGAGTGTTTGGTTTAGTGAGGTTTGACCATTTAAAGTCAAATAGAGTTGAGTTCATTGCTTGAGTCATTTTTAAAATCACTTAAAATCAGTAGGGAAAGAGATTTTAAAGGTTAGATTTAAAAATCTAGAAAGTTTAAGCTCAATTCGCTTTTTGTCTATGCAACGGGGAATTTGCCTTTCCTTGTGCTTGTTTAAAAATTGATCCAAGCCTCATTGTGCTTGGATCTTGTTTGAGTTGTGTTTAAACTTACTCTTTTTTGGTGTCTAAATGCAGTTTACGTTGGGATTGAGATTTGATGATTACAAAACCACTTATGAAGAAAAAAAGAAAGATGAAACAACAAGGACTTAATGTGCAATATTAAGTTAGCTTCTTATCAAAGCTAGGGTTTTCTTGTAAGCCTATGCCTCTATAGTATATAAAGAGGGTAGGGTGAATAGTTTATCATCATCATAGTTAAGATCAATCTCTAATGAGAGTCTATAGTTAGTTTTTAGTAGTTAGTTATATAGTTCATAGTCGACTGAGTAAAGTCGAATAAGTTTATAGTTTATTGTTTATGAATAAAACCTTGTTCATAACATTGATGTTCTTATTGTTATTCCGCTGCGTGATCCAATGTTTATTATATCCTAGATGGGCAAAACGATTATGAAGCTACAATTAGGTTTCTACAGTGGTATCAGAGCTGGTGGCTGTGATTATCTAGGATCTCAGTTTTGATGTGACGTGTTGCATGTTTTTGAAGGCACAAGATCTGTTGTGTTGGACATTTGGGTTTTTCCCAGCAAACCTAATTTAAAAAAAATTGGTTCGATAATATATGTCTCTATTTGATTTGATTTTTGTTCATAAGCTGTTTATTGCATCTGGTAATAATGATTAGTATTGATATGGGATCAATCGTCATTATTATTGTTACTGGCTATAGTGAGTTGATCTGGGATCAATGATGAACCCTAGCTGAGATACAATAAGCATGTCTTGTTGGCATTATTTCAGAAAGAGAAGAGATTTTTTGTGTTTGGATTATAGAGTGTTCACAAGCACCAAGTCTTTTGTGGATTTGTGATTATCAGCACGTAGCATCATGTTTGAAGATTGATGTTGATAGGCAACCAGGGATCATAAAAACCCTTAAACGAAGGTGTTCCGTTTAAGAGGAAGACAAACAGGTTTATTCATGGACACAAATTGTGATTATTGGTGAAAACCATTAGTTCTAAGGGTTTGTATCTCGTTTCTACTATTCATGATATGAAGGGATTATGGTTATTGCTTGTCTTGAGAAGTCGCATAAAGGTACTGCAGATTGGTTTCTGGATGGATTAGTACTGCTGTTTCGAGCAAAGTAAGTTAGTACCGCTTGACTTTTGTTAGTACTGCTGTCCACGTTGGTTTTTAATGCAACAGTATTAACAAGGAAAATTACTACTGCTATGGTTTTGAAAGTATTCCTACTGCTAGGATTTGTTTATACAATTACATTTTGGTTATACATACAAGATAGTGAGTAATTCAGGTACTTGTAGGATACGAATGCAATCAAGGTTGTGAATATTGTCATGAGAGAGAAAGACCAGATGAAGACGGATGTGAAAGCGTATTTGTGTTTGTGATTTAGGGTATGACTAGATATACATGTATATACATCTGATGTTTGTCATCATGGGCTTTAAATTAAGTATATCTGGACTAATATAACACAAATGCAAAATGGGCAGATAATTTTTATGGGTTTAAACTTTAAAGTTATATGGATGTGGCTACGTGGTCAATAGCAGATATTGGTATGAGTTTATTAATTTGTGACGGGCCCAGATAAATAAAAGAAAGAAATGTTGCTTTTAAGCTAGATTAAATAAGTTTCAAGTTCTAAAATTAAGTATGCTAATAGTTTAAACATAGGATAAGTTAGTTTAAAACTTGTTTTCAAATCTCTAGCTTAATCTCTAGGATTAATTTGCTTTTAAAATTCATAAAATAACCTCAAAAAGCCAAAAACAGTAGTAACTAGATCTTAGCTTTTAAATTTAGATTTCTAGCTTATAAGTTTGGATGTTATGATTTGGATTCATAGCTTATAAGTAGTTTGTTAAGATTTCAATAGTTTAAGTTCAGTAGTAGCTTAATGAGGATTTTAGCTTAATTTGATTTTGAGCCTTTTAATACTTTTTCCGAATTTGCTCTTTTGATCATTAGATTTAGAGATCTTTTAGTGTTTTCAGTTAAGTTAGCTTTTCATAATTAGCTTTTACACATCTTAAGCTTTCTAGAGTAACTTTTGGTTTTAAATTTGAGCTAATAATGAGTAGTGTGCAAACTTTTAAGTGAAAACTAGCTAATTAATCCTCATAAGCTAACTTTTGAAACAGCTTTTTCAAAAGATGTTTTGAGAGCTTATTTTTGAGTTTCAGCTTATATTGCTTTTATTAAAGTTGCTTATCTTTAGGAGCTTAACAACTTTTGTTCTTTAAGTTTTTTATAAAAACCAAAATAAAAAAAAGGGAAGTGGAAGTCGGGGGTGAGCAAGACTCGAACCCCCGACCTTAACACCTTAACCTTTTATAACACTACACACACCACTCCCTACCGCTGTGCCTTGGGTCTTTTCCGTTAGACTCTCACACTATTAAATCTTTATACTCGTTTTTCCCTTAATAGTTAGATAAGCTGTTACAACTTATTTCACACCTTATTTAATAAGCTGTGATCTCAGGTTTATTTTTCCTAGGATTTAAATAGTTTAAGCTATTTCCAGTATTTTTTCTAGAGTTTTTATAGTTCATTTAGTATTTTTAATCATTTATTTTCATTAAAAACTTTAAAAAATCATAAAAAATAGAAAAATAATCAAAAAAAATATAAATCTTTTTAGAAAATTTTCTTTTGTCATAAAGTTCGTAGGAAAATTAGTTTGACTCTGATAGGTTTATTTTTGAGCATTTTAGCTTTTAGGGCTCGGTTTTTAATTCCCGTTATTCGTTTTTGTGATTTCTTTCAAATTTTATCTTTAAGTTTTCAAAATTTGCAAATCCCTTTATTTATACTCATAGAATTAGATTATTAATTCAAATTCTAGGGTAAGGAGCTAATTAGGGTTTAATTTGTCATTTCCGTTTTTCGTCCGCGTGTTTAGTTATTTTTCTTGCATTTAATTATTTTAATTGTTTTTAGTCATAGATAATCAAGCAAAAGGTTGAAAATCATTCATAACATTGTCCAAACTGAATCGAGGGTATCAATTCACATTTCTTTGGGATACGACCCGGTAATCACTTACCTGTTAAAACGTATTAGATTTAGTATTATATATTTTTGTGTTTAAATTGCATTTAATCTTTGCCCTCAAGGATTATTTGTATATTTCTATAAATACTTTGATATATTATATATACGTGAAATTGCTATCAATCAGATACTCTTTAAATAGTAAAGCCTTTAGAGTATTCAATAGTAGAACAAGGATAGTGGAAGAAAACTTGCATATTAGGTTCAGTGGAGAGTTACCACCTAATGCTGTAGGTAGAGGAACCAGATTGGCATTTGATATTGATGCACTAACAAAAACAATGAATTATGAGCCAATTGTTGCAGGCACACAGTCTAATGGTTTTACAGGTATAAAAGCAAGTGATAATGCAGGTCAAGCTAGAAAGGAGACAGAACCTGTCAAAGATTACATTTTGCTGCCATTATGGACTGCTAGTCCACCATATTCCTAAAATCCAAAGAGTTCTCATGATGATGGATCCAAACCTTCAAGTGATGATGGAAAGAAGGTTGATGAAGATCCAAGAAAAGATAGTAAATGTAATGATCAAGAGAAGAAAGGCAATGTTAACAGCACTAACAATGTTAATGCTGCTAGCATAAATGAAGTTAATGCTATTGGTGGAAAAACAAGCATTGAACTTCCATTTGATCCAAATATGCCTGCTTTGGAAGATTATAGCATATTTGATTCTTAAGAGATGATGAAGATGATGTGCAGAGGTCTGTCATGAACATTTGATTCAACAATCCAAGTCAGTCCTATTCTATCTACAAGAATTCATAAAGATCATCCTCGTGATCAAGTGATTGGAGATTTGCAATCAGCAACACAAACTAGAAAGATGTCAAAGAATTTGAAAGAACATGGGTTTGTTAGTACTATTCAACAAAGAACAAACCACAAAGACCTTCAAAACTGCTTGTTTGCTTGCTTTTTATCACAGGAAGAACCCAAAAAGGTAATTCATGCATTGAAGGATCCAAGCTGGATAGAGGCCTATGCAGGAAGAGCTTTTACAATTCAAGTTACAAAGAAGTTTCAGACTTTATGGATTTACAATGAAAAACGGGCTATAGTCATAAGTGTGTTTTCAAGAATAAAAAGGATGAAAAAGGAATTGTGATAAGAAATAAGTCAAGATTGGTTGCTTAAGGGTACACACGAGAAGAAGGGATTGACTATGATGAAGTCTTTGCCCTTGTTGCAAGAATTGAAGCAATTAGGCTATTTTTAGCTTATGCTTCATTTTAAAGTTTTTGGGGTGTATCAAATGGATGTAAAAAATGCTTTTCTCTATAGGAAGATTGAAGAAGAGGTGTATGTATGTCAACCACCAAGATTTAAAGATCCAAACTTTCCTAATAGAGTATACAAGGTTTAAAAAGCATTGTATGGACTGCATCAAGCTCCTAGAGCTTGGTATGAAACCTTGTCAACATATCTGTTGGAAAATAGGTTTCAAAGAGGGAAATTTGACAAGACCTTATTCATCAAAAGGCACAAATGTGCTATTTTGCTAGTCTAAGTTTATGTGGATGATACCATCTTTGGTTCAACAAAGAAGGAGCTACATAATGCATTTGAAAAGCTGATGCATGAGTAATTTTAGATGAGTTCTATAGGAGAACTTACATTCTTCTTGGGATTACAAGTGTAGCAGAAGAAGGATGGCATATTTATTAGTCAAGAGAAATATGTTGTTGAATTTTAAGAAATTTGGGTTTACTAGAAGTCAAGACTGCAAGCATACCAATTGAAACTTCAAAAGCCTCTACCAAGGATGTAAATGGTGTAGAAGTGGATGTTCAAATGTTTGTTCATGATGGTTCATTGATGTATCTTACATCTTAAAGACCTGACATCATGTTTGCAGTGTGTGCCTGTGCTAGATATCAAGTCAATCAAAAGGTTTTACATCTTTATGATGTGAAAAGGATTTTTAGATACTTAAAAGGTCAACCAAAATTAAGCCTTTGGTATCCAAAAGATTCTCCTTTTGATTTGGTAGCATACACTAATAGTGATTATGCTGGAGCAAGCTTGGATAGGAAGTCTACAACAGGAGGTTGTCAATTTCTTGGATGTAGATTAATATCATGGCAGTGCAAGAAACAGACAGTGGTTGCAAATTCCATAACAGAAGCTGAGTATGTGGCTGCTTCAAGTTGCTGTGGACAAGTGCTTTGGATTCAGAATCAACTACTTGATTATGGGTACAATTTTATGCATACCAAGATCTTTATTGACAATAACAGTACTATTTGCATAATTAAAAATCCTGTTTTTCATTCAAAAACAAAGCATATAGAGATCATACATCATTTTATTAGAGATTGCAATGAAAAGAAATTGATTCAAATGGTCAAAATCCATACTGACAAGAATGTTGCAGATTTGCTTCAAAAGCTTTTGATGTAAGTAGATTTCAATATTTGATTGTTAGTATTGGAATGATGAATCTTTAAAGTCTTTTATCTCTTTATGTTTTTGTAGAGTTTTGTATAAATTAGTACTGTTATTCATGTCATTAAAAGTTTCTGCTGTTAAGTATAATTAGTACTGCTGGTTATACTTAATACTGCTGAGTTACTACTGTTAGTTATACTTAATACTGTTAGGTATAATTAATACTGTGATAATTGTGAAAATTGCTATGGCTTGTGTTTTCTTGGTTTTTGGACTAACATTTTGCAGGAAAAGCAAAGAAAAGTGTTAAATTGATGATGGAAAAGCTGTTTAGAATGGAATTGAAGTTAATGCTGGTGACTCAAAGTTAATGCTGCTAGGCATAACTTACTACTGCTGCATGAAAGTTAATGCTGCTAGGCATAACTTACTACTGCTCGGTGAAAGTTAATGCTGCTAGGCATAACTTACCACTGCTGCGTGAAAGTTAATGCTGTTAGGCATAACTTACTACTGCTGGGTGAAAGTTAATGCTGTTGAGGGTATTTTCATAAATACTTTGATTAAGGGTTTCAATCAGTCATTTAATCAATTTCATACTTTTGTAAACTCTCTAATTACACCCTAACTTAATTTTATCATCCATCATCAAAACCCAACACAAATGACGACCCTAAAGTTTGCGGATACTCTTAACATGGTTGCATTTTTGTCTAAACCCGCAGAAAGTGATAGGTTTGAACAAATTGTGGATTTTTTGAATGCACAACCTATAAGATATGCATTAACAGTTAATCCCACTATACATATCTCTTGCATTGAACAATTCTGGTCTACTGGCGTGGTCAAATCTTCCAATGAGGAAGTACTGTTGCATTGCCCTAGTAGTTGGGCAAGAAGATAATTGTCACTGAAGCATCTGTGAGAAGAAATCTTCAACTAGAAGATGAGGAAGGTATTGATTGTTTACCAAACTCTACCATTTTTGAACAACTTGCATTGATGGGATATGAGAAAATTTCACAGAAGCTTACTTTTTATAAGCCATTCTTCTCTCCACAATGGAAATTTTTGATTCATACTATTCTACAATGTCTAAGTCCAAAGACTACTACATGGAATGAGTTTAGTAGTAATATGGCATCTGCAATTATCTGTTTCGATTCAAATTAGAAGTTTAACTTTTCAAAATACATTTTTGAAAGTATGATTAGAAACTTGGATAATGTGTCTGGGAAAATTTTGATGTATCCAAGGTTTGTACAAGTGTTTTTGAATCAACAACTTGATGGGCTGCCAACTCATAAGAGAATTTATAATGCACCCTCTCACACTAAGAAGATTTTTGGAAATATGAGAAGGGTAGGCAAAGGTTTTTCTGGTAGAGTAACACCTTTATTTCCAACAATGGTAGTGCAACACCAATCACAAATGGGTGAAGGTTAAGCAAATCCAACTGATCCATCACACACCCACCATTATTCAACCATCTACTCAACTACAAAAGACACAAAAACCTAGGAAGCCTAAAAGAAAGGATACTCAGGTACCTCAGCCTATTGATCCTAGTGAAAATGTTGCAGATGAGGCTGTCTATAAGGAGTTGGGTGACAGTTTGGTGAGGGCTGCCACTACTGCTTCTAGCTTAGAAGCAGAGCAGGACAGTGGTAACATAACTAAGACCCGATCTAAGGCAACACCTAATGAAACTACTTCAGGTGGTGGTCCCAGATTGCCAAGAAACCATGGGGGATACTATTGCTCAAACTAGGTTTGAGAATGTATCTAAACTTTCCAATGATTCACTGCTCGCAAGAGGTAACACACTTTGAAGTGATGAGGATAGTCTTAAACTTAATTAATTAATGGAACTATGTACCAATTTACAAACCAGAGTTCTTGATTTGGAGAAGACAAAGACCACTCAAGCTAATGAGATTGCTAGTTTGAAAAGGAGGGTCAAGAAGCTTAAAAAGAAAAGAAGTTCAAGAACTCATAAGCTGAAGAGACTATACAAAGTTGGTTTGAGTGCTAGGGTAGAATCCTCTGGTGATGAAGAAGATTTAGGTGAGGATGCATCCAAACAGGGGAGGAGGATTAATGCTATTGATGCAGATGAAGACATTACCCTGGTTAATATTCAAGATGATGCTGATAATGAGATGTTTGATGTGAATGTTTTAAATGGTGAAGATGTGTTTGTTGCAGGGCAAAATGAAAATGTTGTTGAAGAAGTAGTTGATGTTGCTCAAGTTAGTACTGCTGCAATAACTGTTATAATAACTACTGAAGAAATTACTTTGGCTCAAGCACTTGAAGCATTAAAAACTTCAAAACCCAAGGTGAAAGGGATTGTTTTTCAAGAGCCATCTACAACAACAACAACAACAACAATTTCTTAACAACAAATTACATGACAACGGTTAAAGGGATATGATACAGTTGCTTATTAGTGTTTAAATATCTCTTCTAGTGCTTATTAGTTGTTTGTCCTCATCTGTTTTTGCTTAAATAGTTATAGATCATTAGTTACTAATTTCTGTCATAAAAACTCACAAAATCCAAAAAAATATTAGCTTAATTAGTTAAGATCTTAAAATTTTACTTATTCAGTTGTTTAATCATGATTGCTAAGTTTGTTTTAAGCTAGTTTTTATCTGGTATTTAGAATTTGTTCATTAGATTCCTCTTAAAAAGTTTTTCTTAAATCTGTCATAGTCTAAAAGGGGTGTTTGGTTTAGTGCACTCTTGAATTGCACTAGCAGTACTAACATAAGTTAGTACTGCTGAACCTTTACACTACCAGTACTAACCATAAGTTAGTACTGTTAGCTTAGATTTTAGCTTGCCAAAATCAGTAGGATTAAGTTTAGTTATAGCTTATTATGAATTTAATTTTAGTTTTCATTTTCTAGCTTATTTCATTGCTTATTCTGTTATCAAAAGTCAAATTGCATCAGCAGTGCTTTCACTTGAAAGAACTGCTGAACTTTTACACTAGCAGTACTAACCTCAGTTAGTACTGCTGTGTTCTTAGCTTAATTTGGATAGATAATTTTAAGGTTTAGCTTACCAAATTCAGTAGGAGTTAAGTTTTAATATAGCTTAATATAGTTTAAGTCTTTAATTTTGTTTTCTAGCTTATTGTCTTAGCTTATTTTGCTGTCAAAAGTCATAAAAAACCTTAAAATTCCAAAAACAGTACTTAGAAACTTTAGGATTTAAATTTGTTAATTCAAGCTTTTAAGTCTAGGTTTTATAGCTTATTTAGATGGATAATAAGTAGATTAATAAGTTCTTAAAGTTTTAAAGTCTAGTTTAGCTTATTAAGTTTTCTAGTCTATTTGGAGTTTGTGTTACTTTGCTTATTTCCTGAGTTTGCTTGTTTCATGCTTAATTTCAGTAGTTTAAAAGCACTTCTAGCTTAGTTTTCTTTGCATTTTTAGATTAAGCACATCATAAGCTTTCTAGATCACTTTCCCTTTTTAGAATTAAGCTTAAATTGAGCAGTTTATAGCTAGCTAAGTAAAGATAAGCTCAAAACCCTTCTTTCTGAGGTCAGTTTAGAAATAAGCTTTTATTGAGCTTATTTGTGAGTTTCAGCCCAAGTAGCTTTTATTAATTTTGTTCCCACTAGCTTCCTTTACAACTTTGCTTCTTTGAGTTTTTCATTTTAAGCTCTTTAAAATTTCGAATGCTTATTGGACTTAATTTGTGATCGGGATAGATTCTCAGGGTAGATAGTGTAACTTTCAAATTTAGTTGTTTACTAAGTTGGCCCTCCGATTAGTTGTTAAGTTTCCCCGTTAGTCTCTTAGATCTTTGCACCATTAGTCCATTAGTTAAGTTGTTAACTAAGCTTACTAGTTTTAATTAGTAATTAGGTTTAATTTTTAATTAGTTTAATTAAACTTTTATAAAAAGATAAAAATTAGGGCTTTTATTTTTAATAATTTTCTGCGATTTTTCTTTATTTAGTGAAATTTTAGTTTACAATTTTAGGGTTAAGTTTTAGTCCATTTTGCTTAATAAATTGCTTTTCCATATTTGTTTAATTGTTCTTTTGAATTTTATTTTCATATCTTTCCAAATCAAATATCTTTGCTTCATTCAAATCAGGATCCGAGCCTAAACGTGGTTTCAATTTCACTAGTCATTGGGGATAACGACCCGGGTGGTCATATTTACCCGGTTTAAAATACGTATATTATATATATTATATATTATTTTTGTAAGTCTTAACTTTTTACCTTGGTTAAAGGTGAATAGTTGGAATTTACCTAAGTAGTATTTTTATTATATATTTTATAGGTACGTAAAACTTGCGAATCAGAAAGTCATCACAAAGGTATGTTAAGCTAAATTTAACCACAAGATATCTTCTCCCCTATCTCAATACTTCAATAACATAATCACCATAACTGATTCTCACACCGGAGGCGGCTCCCGGGGGCTTCCTCCGAGCTCCGTCTAACGTAGTGTCTTCTATTTCTTATATGCATGTTATCTTGTACTCGGCATCACCACCATATGATTTCTTCGATCACCATCAGAGCCTAGTATGTGCCTTTATTTGCACAATCAGTTATAAAATATGTTTTTCGTCTTTTAGTCGATTTATTAAAATAATAATATATTATAATTTTGTCTTTTTGTTTAAGAAACTAGAAGTTTTGTAAAATATTCTAAGTAAAGTATTTTTATAAAATTTTGGCATGACCCGTTCGTTTATAAAACGTTTTTCCAAGGTTTTTAAACCTCATTTTCCCAAACAATTTCCCAAAACAAATTAATTCCGACAAAACGACCAAAATCCACATTTCGCGACATTAATCCAAACGAATTTCCCCAAATGGCTATCTAGCTATGCTACTATATACATAAGTAATAATCACTTTCAAAAGTTCATCTTAGTCGTTTAAAATAACTAAATTTCACTTATTGGGCCTTAAGACCCAACAGTGGTCCAAAACGATATTCTTAGGTTTTAGGTCTGATTTAGGCCCAATATCAAATCCATTAGTATATATAAGTTAAACGAAGGAGCCACAACATAATCCAAGGCTCGCGAACCAAGACTAAGCCATGGTTTGGCTTATCTTATTGGGTATTGGCCTTTTAAGCCCAAAATAAGCTATTTGGAGCTTATTTTTAAGCCGTTAAGCTACGCGAGTCCTTAAACATCAAAATAAGCTCTATCCAAAGTCATAAAAATAAGCCAGACCACAATAAGGTTCACAATAGGCCGCGGCCTAATGGACCTTATTGGGCCGTGAGCCCTTTAAGCCTAAAACCAAATACTTATAGTTTTTAGTAAGCTACGTATTGCCTTTAGACATCAAAATAAGCTATCAAAATAAGTACTAAAATATGCCAATAGAATGTAAATAACCAAAAACACTTTCTTTTTTATTCTTGGGTTTTCGAGCCTAATAAGCCTAAAATAAGCTCACTAGAGCTTATAAATAAGCCACATAAGCTAATATCTAAAATAAGCAAATAAAATCACATCACCAACGCAACCACTATATTATAATGACCAACCCTCGTCTTCTCTTTTTCCTTATGTTCGAACCTAAACGCACCCTTTAAGGGGTCTTGTATATTTTTCGTGTTTGATTTTTAGAAAATGCACCATACAACTAACATCTATGCATCGTTAGATATATAAAAGTACAAGTAAAATTGAATTTTGGAGACTTACAAAAGAGGGTCTTAAAGACGAGATTGACATGAAACCAAACAACCTAAACGTTGTTTTTCGTTTACCTAATCCTTTTAGAATCAACCCAATACGCTTAGACCTTCATGTTTTTTTATCAAAATTGAAAAATGAATGGTTTTGTGTGTGTGTTGGTGATCGGACGCAAGCAAGAGAGAGGGAGGAGAGAAAAATAGGTTTTGTTGTGTGTGTGTGTTTGAAATGAGAATGTGTGTGTAAGGAATGGAATAATATCTAGTAGGCTTGGGACATGAATGCTAAAATTGTGCCTTCTTGTCCCCTAAGGGTGTTCGACTGGTTATGGGGTCCTAGGGGTCTCCGAGATGCTTCGTTTTGTGTCGGGTTGCCTAAATGCTCCTTGTTCGTGATTTTAAAACGTGACTCGAAAGTTCCTTGCATTTTTATTGGACTCAAAAGTGTTTTTACAAGAATCTAGAGTATCCATACTATATTTTTTATTATTGAATTTACTTAGATTAAGTGTTGAACATTTACGAACGCACCGATATGCGTTGTTTGACATTTTAAGCCGTTTGTGGGAAAACCTCCCGAAAAGCAATAAAATAAGATTGTAAACCTCTAACAAGGAATAATATATGGAATAAAAGATTCATTGACTGAAGAAAATATATATGTTGACTACCGTAAACACGGTAATTGTTCTGACGAAAACAGTAAAAGTCAAAAAGTTAAAGGACTTAAATAGACATTACAAGACTAGAAAAATCCGCAAGGGTACAATTTTGACACAAGTTTCATACTTGTCGTCGGAGGACGTTGTGACACCATTGATATGCATTTTTAGTTTTCTCTATATTGTATTATGTGTTATGACGATTCATTCTCCGTTACGCCTCGTGTTTTCGCCATTGTCAGGGTGTGACAGATTGGTATCAGAGCACTGGTTATAGAGAACTAGGTGGTTTGGCCTTGACTATAACCTAGGAACCTTCATATAGTTTGCATGATAGGAGCTATGTGTGCCTATTACTTGCTTTGCGTGTATATCGTATATCGTATATCGTATATCGTATATCGGATATCGTATATTATGTTAGTTAAGTCAATCACTAGGATGTATGGGCTAGATATTGAGTATAACTTGGAAAGGATGCATCTATAAATATGGTGGCCAACGTAATTATGAATGCATCACAATCCACGCAGACTTAGTTATCTCGTTCACTCAAAACGGAGTTGACACCTTAGGACCGTAATTTAAGGTATATCATATTAGGACCGTTGTTATGTGAAATTCCTCACCGACCTAATGATTCTTGTATCCTCCCTCGTATAGATAATGGTTTCAACAATGCTGTAACACGAGGTGGAGGGACAAGTAAACAAGATGGTCAAGAAGGTGAGAGGACAGGAGATCAAGTAGAAAGTGGTAGAGGTGGCAAAGGAAGTGGCCGAGGTGGCTAAGAAAGTGACCAGGGTAGTCAAGGAAGCAGTCGAGGTAACGGAGCAAATGGAGGTAGTGGTGAAGTCCCTGACTTTGCTACTATCATCGCTCAGCAGTCGCGAAACCTAGTACCCACTATTGTAGGATAAGTAGGAAGCCATGTTAATAACCAAGGGAACAATGAGAATCAAGACAACAACGTCGTCAATGACAAAACCCTGGGTAATGTTAGGATTGCCAACATGAACAACGGGAGAGGTGGTTGTTTATATAAGGAGTTTCTGGCATGTCACCCAAAGGATTATGATGGGAAGGGTGGTGTGATAGTCTATACTCATTGGATTGAGAAAATGGAAACAGTCCAAGACATGAGTGGGTGTGGGGAGAACTAGAAGGACAAGTACATTAACGGTTCATTTATCGGCAAGGCACTGACATGCTAGAACTCCCAGGTGCAAAATAGAGGTCGGGAAGCCGCTATTGGCCTGACTTGGGAAGAGTTTAAGGTGATGATGAGGGAATAATTATCTCCAAACAATAAGGTGCAAAAGCTAGAAGATGAGTTTTAGTGTTACGCCATGGTTGGAGCTGTCCATGCTGCGTATACAAATCAATTCCGTGAGCTTGATAGGTTAGTCCCTCATTTGGTTAACCTTGAGAACAAAAGGATTGAGAGGTACATCTATGGCCTCATTAACCAGATCCTTAGGATGGTGGCAGCAACTGAGCCAACAACAATCCAAAGTGTTATACTAAAGGCTGGAGTGCTAACTGATGAGGCAATTAGGAATGGGGCATTGAAGAAGAATACTAAGAAAAGAAGGAATGATGGAGAGCCGAGTAGGGATGGGAATGATAGGGATAACAATAAGAGATCTAGTACTGGTAGGACATTTTCCACAATCACTAACCCTATTAGGAAAGAGTACACTGGTATGGCACCCAAATATCCAAACTGCAACTTTCATCATCTACCCGAGACACCCTGTTGTTCGTGTACGAACTGCAATCACTTAGGTCACTTTACCAAGGACTGTAAGATGGGGCCTAGGGTAGTGAATCCCCTAAATGCTAGAAACCCGACTGCTACTCGTGGGGGGTGTTTCGAATGTGGTGGTACTGATCACTACAAGGCAGCATTGATAACATCAAATATTTAATACTTTTGGTGGCAAAATACTCCCTAATTTACCTGAAATGTTTCACTAACATTTGAAAACGAGATACTTTCTATCATTTTATAGTTTTCAGGTGAAATGCAGGAAAGTGACAAGAAACAAGGGAAAAAGGACTCAAAGTGTAAATTTGAAGAATGTTATGGCGCAACACCAAATATGGTTACGCCGTAACATATATTAAGCAAGTACGAGGATCAAGGACAACTTTACGGTGTAACACCTTATCTCATTACGCCGTAACCATGTATTTAGAATGAAATCTTGCCCAAGATAGAGTTATGGCGTAACACCATATCTGGTTACGCCGTAACCATGAAGATCCACAAATATGGAAGGAAGATCACGTACTTATGGACATTATCTGAAGGTTACGGCGTAACACCTTATCTGGTTACGCCGTAACAGCTGCTTATATATGGAATGCCATGTAATATAGTTACGGCGTAACACCTTTATTGGTTACGCCGTAACAGGTTCGATACCTATAAATAGGGACCTCATTCAAGCTATTCCGACATCACTTCCTCCACAGCCAATTGGAGAGGTGACAAAGGCTTCCAACCTTCAAAGAATTCCACCTAGAGTCCAAGGGAGATCACACTTTACTTACTTTTGTATTTAATCATTCAAATACAAATACTGTAAGAATTATGAGCTTTCAATATGTGATTTCTTCTATTTCTTGCTGTGTTTCCGTTACCATGAGCGGCTAAGCAGTTAAAGTGCTGGCCTAGTTATGTAATTACTGTTGTTATGATTGTTTCTTGTTAGATTATGGTTTCACTAGATATTCCTTGACTATCGTGTAACCCTGGGTTTTGGTAGTACGGGTGATTTGGACCTTGTTTGCCCCATAATTGGATTATCTAGTCAATATGGGATCCAGATGGTACTAGGGAGGATCACTAACTCCTTACCTGGTGTAGGAACTAACCGGTCACCGCACTTATCACTTTATATACTTAAAAAGCACAAGAACTTTTTCAGAGGGGGTTAATAATCTTTATAGGTTATTAGATATGTTTTGGGAATAGTTGGGATTAATCACTGCAACCTGGATAACCCACCTCCTAGATGATTCGGGACTGATTCGGAATCGTAGGGAGTATAGGATAGACTATATATGCACATTCAAGTCTATCGACCTTAGAAACCGCTAATGAAACCATAGTTTAACATTGCACAGGAATACGTTTTCATAACAATAGTAATGAAGTAACTAGGTTAGCATGTTTTCTCTCTTGATATTTCCAAAGCCTTTTACTTTCAGTTATTTATTTTATTGTTAATTTAAATTCCTTTCAAATCAAATCAAAAACTATTTTCAAACCGTGACATTTCAAATTAAAACTAATTGAAACTTAGCTCTTGGGACGACCTCGGATTTACCATTCTGTACTACCCACGATCGGGTTCTCTGCCCGTTAGTGCGTTGTCAGGTAGATCGAGTTTTATAAATTTAAAACTTGATAAAAATATTTTTTAAAATTAAATACGCATCAAGTTTTTGGCACCGCTTCCAGTGAGCTAAAAATTAGAATTAATTTGAATATTTCATTACTTCTCTTCTTTTTCTAAACTCTGTATCCACAGGAACTATGGCTGGAGTTGACATCAACACTCTCACCATGGAACAATACCAAGCATTGTCATGAGATAACCAGGCACCGGGTGTGGTTAAACCCAAAAATCGAATGCAATGTCAATTTTGAAATCAAGAGCCAGTTTATGCGTAAATTAAGGGAAGATACTTTCTCCGGAAACAAGAACGAAGATGCTCACGATCACATTGATCGGGTCCTCAACATCGTTAGCTTATTTAATATTCCCAGAGTTTCTAAAGACGCAGTCATGCTCTGAGTTTTTCCCTTTACTCTTACCGTAACCGCAAAAAGATAGGTGGACAGACTCGCCCCAGGAACTATTAACACTTGGTATCTCCTCAAAAAGGCCTTTATCCAAAGGTATTGCCCACCTTTCATGACCACGAAGCAGCTCGAAGATATGCACAACTTCAAGCAAAATAATGACGAATCATTATACCAGGCCTGGGAACAGTATAATGACCTGCTATACAAGTGCCCTACTCATGACATCAACAGTCATCAAAAGGTAAACATTTTCTATAAGTGTTTGAGCACTATGAACCGTCAACTGCTTGATTCGCAGGGACCAATCCCTGGAATGACACCAGCCCGAGCTCTCACAGCAATTCAGACCATGGCTGACCATTCTCCAAAATGGCACGACGGAACATCAAGCAAGAATATTAGAAATAGTAGCATAAATGATGGACTAGCTGCTTTGGTAAATAAGTTGGACAACCTGGGACGAGACATGAAGAAACTGAATGAGAGTGTTCATGCAATCCAGGTTGGATGCCAAATTTGTAAAGGACCTCACCTCGACAAAGATTGTCCCCTTAGCAAGGAAGTGAAAATAATTGAAGAGGTCAAATATAGAGAATTTAGACGAACAACGCCTTTTAAGATGAATAATGGAGAAAGACAAACCTTGACCGAAACAATTAAGAAATACATTGAGGAAGCCTGTATGAGACAAGCAAAACAAGACGAATGGCTGGAAACATTTTACCATAACTTAGAAAAAACCCAAAAAACACCATGATGAAATCATCCAAGTGCTAAAGTCCAGAGTAACAACTTTGGCTAAGGAAACAATAACTAAGACTGATAAAAATGAGAATTGCAAGGCAATTTTCATGGATGATGGAGCCCCTTTATACACCTCATTCTAATACTCTCCTGAAGAAATCGAGTACTTTTCGGCTAACTCTGGATTTTCAAATGACGATGAATTCAAAAATGTTACATCAATCCCTGATGAAGATCTAAAACAAACCTCCCCAAAACAAACAACAACTCACTATATAGAACCATACGTTCCCCCAATTCCTTTTCCTAGAAGGCTCGAACAACATGCTGAAGAAGCATTGATCCATAAAACCATGGAAAGCCTAAAGAAAATTAAGTCAAATCGACATTTCCTCAAGGAAATCAGGCAATCCGACGAATATCCTAAACATATAAAGGACCTAGTAGCCAACATGCTGTTAACCATGGAAAATGAAGACGTTAAAATAAATCGCAGATGCTCAGCCCTTCTCCTTAACCAACTACCCCCAAAGGAGAAAGACACGGGAAGCTTTATCCTACCTTGTTCGATTGGAAGGTTAGACGTTAATAACACTTTAGCAGACTTAGGAGCAAACATTAACATCATGCCTTTTTCTATGTATAAACGTCTAGGTATAGGAAAGCTTGAAACAATCAAAATGAATATAGAGCTGGCTGATAATTCTAAATGCATTCCAAAAGGGATTGTTAGGAACCTTCTGATAAAAATCGATAAATTTATCTTACCCATAGACTTTATTATACTTGATGCCCTGGAAAATTTTAGGATGCATGTCATTTTAGGAAAACCCCTGCTCGCGACTGCCCACGCTAAAGTTGATGTCTTTAGAAAAGTTATTTCTTTAGAAGTTGGGAACGAAAAAGTTATTTTCAAAATGAAAAGTGATTTACCTGATATAAAAAATGAATCAGTTTTGATGATCAAAAGCAACATGATAACAGAAGAGGATGAATTAATGAACATAGAATCTGGTTTATTCACGTACATTACTAATACATGTGAATCATGTCATATCCTTGCAGTAGACCCGGATTTATTCACCTATGAGGTAGTAACTCAGGAAACATACGACGAGATAGCTCATAAGTGTTGTTTAACTGCCCAGGAAGCTATTAAAAAAAATACTAAACCTATTTTAGATAAGAGAAAACCACACTAGTGCACCCTGATTTACCGACAAAATAATAGGATTCAAGAGGTATGGGCATCATGCAACCCATCTAACGAAGAGTGTGACGGAGGAAGCCTACGCGATAACAAAATTTGGTGTTATTGGGAAAGTGAGAACGATAACGACCGAATAAATATCGAATGGAATGATCTAAGTTTAAATCATTGGTTAAAAATTAAATATGGGGAGGTAGATGAAACAATGAAAAAGAAAATCCTCACCGAACACTAGAGAAAGCGATTTAGGGTTGATTACGATGACATCGATCAGTTTTATGACCCCGACCAATGCGTAATGAAATACGAGAAAGGATTATTCAGAACTTACATGAAGAATGGTTCAAAGGGACGTCTGAAGACGAAGACAACAATGAAGAGATAATTGATTATCTCGAACAAACGTCATATGATGGGTTCGTTGATTTGGATGAGGAGGAATTTAATAAAAGACGATGTAGACTTTTAGGAATGCCATACATAGAACCTCTTCCAATCATCATTAAGCAAGTAAAAATTACCCGATATAGTTTAGGACCAGGAGAGGTTTACACAAAAGTTAAAGTTTCAAATATGGAAGAATTACCTCGGACAAGGAACAATATCGCCGCTATAAGGAGCAATATCATGGATGAGGTTTTTGAAAATTATAAGGACGAAATGACGTAGAATGTGGATGAGTCTAACTTAAAAGACTCGTTAATAAACAAAAGTGCTTGTCGGGAGACAACCCGTCCTTTATTTAATAAAATTTCCTTTTTGCATTAGTCGATTTGCATATTTCTTACTTTGTTTTGCAGAATCCATAAGCTAGGAGGCAATTATCGAGACCGGCTCGACTCTTAATCATGTGGTAACTTGCTAAATCTGCAGCAGTTACGGCATAACAGCTTCAGTTTACGTCGTAACCACTATAGTTACGACGTAATCCATTCTATGGTTACGTCGTAACACCTTAAAACTTAAAATTTGTACCACTTGATTATGACGTAACCACTGAGGTTACGCCGTAACCTCTTTCTGAAATCATAAAAATTTAAGTTTTAAACGTATCTAAACCATGTATACGTAAATGGACTTTGTGGGTATGTTCTCTGGAAGCCCTCACGAGACTAAACTCGTCCACTTGGGCCACCAAGTGGTTTAAAAGGCTTGTTGCATATGCTAAATGCAATCGTGATTCCTACGAAAGTGAGTTAGGTTTATATTTCCTGTACACTTCAAAATTCTTGTAGAACGATTTATGCTTTGGTTTGTTTTTGTGATCACAGGGGATAAAGAGCTTGCAGGAAGACGGAGATAATCTAAAAGATTTTTGCCAAATTTCAAATCTTGAATCAATGCTCAGGGAGTTTCTTGTTTTAATTCTACATCATTTCCTTAATGTACAATCGGGACATTGTACAAATCAAGTGGGGGGATGGGAGTAGAATTAATACTTGACGTATGTTTTGCCTTTGATTTTCTAGTTTTCTTTGAAAATTATGCCAATTTTAAATTTTTTGACAAATTTTTCTTAAATAACTAGAATTAATCTTTGCCGAATGCACATTACCCTTTATTATTACTTGGTGAGATTTAAGCCTAATATTCCATTTCCATCCTTTTATTCAAAAATCCACCAAAATATTAAGTGTCCCGGTAGTATTGTAGACTTTAGAACTTGGCGTGTAAATCATTTCGAGACCTAATTGATTAGCAAGAATAGATAGTTCAAGAAGGCAACACTTAGGAAAACACCAAATAGCCTATATGTATGTGTTTATCGACTTGTTACACTGACTTGTCGACCTCCCGTGATAAACCATTTTGTTGCACTCATTATTAGTGCAAGATACCCCTAGATCACCATTGTTAAACCAATCTATGTTTTCACCCAATGTTATATGTATCGTTACACCATTTCACCTTAGCCTTCTCTGTAGTCTTTATTTTCTTTGTGTCGAAATCTCTGGCTACTTAAGTCTATGATTCGGAGGGAATGGGAATGAAAATTATATGCATTTGTGGAAGACCAATTAGTTATGATCTATAAAGACGCCCTTGTATCACCACTTTCGACATTGTTTATCTCAAATGGGGGGATGTGCGTATAATATCGGATGTTGCAGGGGCAATAATTAAAGATATAAACTCCTGTAGCATTTGCATATTTATCATGAATAAAATAAAGAAAAGAGGGTGAAATAAAAAGTCACCCATGTGCTAAAAAATGTAAAAATTGTGCAAAATAAAATAAAAAATGGAGCTAGTAGCTTATTATTGCACTACAGCATCTCAGTTATTATGAAGAATAGAGATAGTAGCCCATTGTTACACCAAGTCATCCTAATACTCATGAAGAATGGAGCTAGTAGCCCATTGTTAAAGATCATATTTTCGGACCTAGACTCTTGGACCTATGGATGGATAGTAGCTAGTTATGACAACCTTAGATTATTTTAGACTATTTATTTTGTGTTTTTATATTAACATTAACAACCATTAAATGTGTATCCCATGTCTATCCAAACCCCGTAGTCAACCTTTAAATACCATACTACCCTTGTTGCCTTTAAAAATTATTTAGACCCTAATTCTAACTGGTGCAGATTTGTGTACTTTCCAAGCTTATGATAGAATACATGCTATGACTGTGCAATTGAGCGATCACCCCAAAAATGAAACACTTAGACTAGTGGAGAGCTGAGTGACTTTTTATCCCCTTTTCGTGAGGTGTTCGGCTTTGATGTTTTCTAGCATAAGAGTTTTATAAATTCATTTCTTGAAGTTATTCTCGAGAAATCTTTTTATGAAATGTTCTAACAGGTTCTACTTGAGGGCAAGAAGAAGTCAAGTGGGGGGATATTTGATAACATCAAATATTTAATACTTTTTGGTGGCAAAATACCCCCTATATTACCTACAAATGTTTCACTAACACTCGAAAACAAGATATTTTCTATCATTTTGTAGTTTTCAGGTGAAATGCAGGAAAGTGACAAGAAACAAGGGAAAAAGGACTCAAAGTGTAAATATTTGAAGAATGTTATGGCGTAACACCAAAAATGGTTACACCGTAACATATATTAAGCAAGTACGAAGATCAAGGACAAGGTTACGGCGTAACACCATATCTAGTTACGCCATAAACAAGAATTTGGAAGGAAATCTTACCCAAGATAGGGTTACGGCGTAACACCCCTTATGGTTACGTCGTAACCATGAAGATATACAAATATGGAAGGAAGATCACGTACTTATAGACATTATTTGAAGGTTACGGCGTGACACCATATTTGGTTACGCCGTAACAATGCTTAAATATGGAATGTCGTGTAAGAGGGTTACGGCGTAACACACTTATCAGTTACGCCGTAACATGTTCGATACCTATAAATAGAGGCCTCATTCAAGCTATTCCGACATCACTTCCTCTACAGCCAATTGGAGAGGCGACAAAGGCTTCTAACCTTCAAAGAATTCCACATGGAGTCCAAGGGAGATCACACTTTATTTACTTTTTGTATTTAATCGTTCAAAGTCGAATACTGTAAGAATTATGAGTTTTCAATCTATGATTTCTTCTATTTCCTATTGTGTTTCCGTTATCATGAGCGACTAAGCACTTAAAGTGCTGGCCTAGTTATGTAGTTACTTTTGTTACGATTATTTCATGTTAGATTATGGTTTCGTTAGATATTCTTTGACTATCGTGTAACCTTGGGTTTTGGTAGTACGGGTGGTTTGGACCTGGCTTGCCCCATTATTAGATTATCTAGTCAATATGGGATCCATAGGGTACTAGGGAGGATCACTAACTTCTTACCTAGTGTAGGAACTAACCAGTCACCGCACTTATCACTCAATATACTTAAAAAGCACAAGAACTCTTTTAGAGAGGGTTAATAATCTGTATATGTTATTAGATAAGTTTTAGGAATAGTTGGGATTAATCACTACAACCTGGATAACCTACCTCGCAGATGATTTGGGACTGATTTGAAATCACAGGGAGTATAGGTTAGACTATATATGCATATTCAAGTCTATCGACCTTATAAACCACTAATGAAACCATAGTTTAACATTGCACAGGAAAGCGTTTTCATAACGATAGTAATGAAGTAACTAGGTTAGCCCGTTTTCTCTCCTGATATCTTCAAATCTTTTAATTTTCAGTTATTTATTTTATTGTTATTTATTTTAAATCAACTCAAAAACCATTTTCAAAACATGACATTTCAAATTAAAACTAATTAAAACTTAGCTCTTGGGACGACCTCAGATTTACCATTCTGTACTACGCACGATCGGGTTCTCTGCTTGTTAGTGCGTTGTCAGGTAGATCGAGTTTTATAAATTTAAAACTTGATAAAAATATATTTTAAAATAAAATACGCATCAAGTTTTTGGCGCTGCTGCTGGGGAGCTAAAAATTAGAATTAATTTGATTATTTCATTATTTATCTTCTTTTCTTAAACTTTATATCAGCAGGAACTATGGCAGGAGTAGACGTCGATACTCTCACCATGGAACAATACTTAGCATTGTCACGAGAAAACCAGGCACCGGACGTGGTTAAACCCGAAATTAGAGGCAATGTCAATTTCGAAATCAAGAATCAATTTATGGGCGAATTGAGGGAAGACACTTTCTACGTAAACAAAGACGAGGATGCTCATGATCACATTGATCGGGTCCTCAGCATCGTTGGCTTATTCAATATTCTCGGAGTATCTAAAGACGCAGTCATGCTCCGAGTTTTTCCCTTTACTTTTATCAGATCTGCAAAATGATAGGTGGACATAATCGCCCCATGAACTATCAATACCTGGGATCTTCTTAAAAAGGCATTTATCCAAAGGTATTGCCCACCTTTCATAACCGCAAAGTAACTTGAAGATAATGTCCTAGGTTGAACCGAGCCCCAAGACCAGGAGGAAACCGTCCAAATCAAGTGATAGCTATCGAGGGAGGTTAAGGTCGGGGAAAGAATGACAACCCGATACGTAGGAGAGCTTTTGTGATTGGAGTAGAGGAAGCTCGCGAGGACCCTAACATTATGACGGGTACGTTCACTTTAAACAATCACTATGCTACAACTCTATTCGATTCTGGTGTCGATTATAGCTTTGTTTCCACTACTTTCACACCTCTGCTAGACATAGAGTCCAATAACTTAGGTTTTAGCTACGAAATTGAAATAGCTAGTGGTCAACTAATAGAGATCAATAAGGTTATTCGTGGTTGCCAACTAGAAATAGAAGCTCATACCTTTGATATCTACTTGATATCGTTTGGACACGGGAGCTTTGATGTAATTGTGGGGATGGACTAGTTGTTCAGACACAAGGGTGAGATTGTTTATCATGAGAAGGTAGTTAGGATTCTACTACCAAACGGAAAAATGATTAGAGTCTTAGGAGAAAGGCCAGAAGTTAAAGTGAGACATCTCATGAGTGTGAAAGCTGAAGGGCAGAAACTAAAGGACATTGTTGTAGTTAGAAACTTTTTGAGGTATTTCCGGACGACATTCCAAAGACTGCATTTAAAACTTGATATGAACATTTTGAGTTCACTGCCCTTCTTGGAATTTGATATCTTTTTTTATTATTATTAAAATAGTATTACATAATAGAATTAATGCCCTTTGGTTTGACAAATGCACTCGCGGTATTCATGGACTTGATGAACCGAGTATGTAGACCCTACATATACAAGTTTGTAATAGTATTCATAGATTACATCTTGTTCTACTCTAGGACTAGGTAAGAACATGAGATGCACCTAGGGTTAATCTTAGAACTGCTCAAGAAGGAGAAATTGTACGCAAAATTCTCTAAGTGTGAATTCTGGTTGCAAGAAGTACAGTTCTTTGGGCATGTGATTAACGATGATGACATTTATATAGACCCCAGCAAGATTGAAGCTGTTAAGAATTGGGAAGCCTCTAGAACTCCATCAGAGGTTCATTCATTCTTAGGATTAGCATGATAATACAGCCTATTCATAGAAAATTTCTCCAAGATAGCCAAACCCCTTACCATTTTGACACAGATGCACAAGGAGTACGTTTAGGGAGAGGAACAAGATAGGTCATTTCAAATCTTGAAGGATAAGCTCTGTAATGCACCTGTTTTAGCACTTCCTGATGGACCAAAAGATTTTATGGTATAGTGCGATGCATCAGGTTTAGGACTAGGTTGTGTGTTGATGCAAAGAAGAAAGATGCTAGCATAGGCCTCTTGACTGTTGAAAATCCATGAGAAGAATTACACCACCTATGATTTAGAATTAAGAGAAGCAGTATTTTCCCTTAAGATCTAAAGACATTACTTGTATGGGACGAAGAGCGTCATATACATCGACCACAAGAGTCTTCAGTGTATCTTTAATCAGAAAGAGCTGAATATGCGTCAACGTCGTTGGATAGAACTATTCAGCGACTATGACTGTGAGATTCGCTATCATCCTGGTAAGGCAGACGTAGTAGCTGATGCACTAAGTCGAAAAGAGAGATTTAAGCCTAATAGAATTCGAGCTATGAACATGACCATTTAGTCGAGTATCAAGGATAAGGTACTAGCGGCTCAGAATGAAGCATCTGAGGCTGTCGATGCACAATCAGAAATGCTGCGAGGGATAGGCGATCAGATGAAACGTAGAAGTGATGGAGCATCGTATTATCTATATCGAATATGGGTTTTGTTGACGGGTGATGTGAGAACTCTGATAATGAATAAAGCTCATATGTCAATATACTCAGTACACTCAGGAGCAGATAAGATGTACAATGACCTTAGGGACATGTATTGGTGGATAGTTTTAAAGAAGGATATAGCCTCATACGTTAGTAAGTGTTTGACTTACTCTAAGATTAAAGCTGAACATTAGAGGCCATCTGGCTTACTACAGCAACCTGAGATCCCAAAATGGAAATGAGAGAGAATAGCCATGGATTTTATCATAAAGTTGCCAAGGACTGGAAGTGGGCATGATGCAATCTAGGTCATCGTGGACAGATTGACTAAGTCTGCTCATTTCCTACCCATTCATGAGGACTTTAAGATGGATAGATTAGCTAGACTCTACCTCAATGAGATCGTTGCAAGGGATAGTGTACCAATTTTGATCATATCCGACCATGATAGTCGCTTTACGTAACAATTCTGGCAGTCAGTGCAAGAGGCATTAGGAACCCGATTGGACATGAGTACGGCTTACCATCCACAGACTGATGGTCAAAGCGAGCATACCATTCAAACTTTGGAAAACATGCTCAGGGCATGCGTGATGGACTTTGGAGGAAGTTAGGAAGTTCATCTTCCATTGGTTGAATTCTCTTACAACAATAGTTACCATTATAGTGTGAGGTATGCATCGTTTGAAGCTTTGTATGGAAGGAAGTGTCGTTCACCAATCCTATGGATAGAAGTAGGAAAAGGACAATTGATAGGACCATAAATCGTGCAAGAACCCACTAAGAAGATCTCGCAAATCAATGGTAGACTTAAGGCTACACGAGATCGTCAAAAGAGTTATACTAACAAACATATAAAACCCTTAGAATTCAGTGTAGGTGATCATGTCCTGCTTAAAGTGTCGCCTTGGAAAGGTGTTGTACACTTTGGGAAGAAAGGCAAGTTAGCGCCTAGGTTTGTTGGACCATGATTACAATCCTTTAGTATATATAAATATATATATAATAGGATAATGTCAATTAAGAAGAGTGAGTAAGAATTCCTTAAGGCTTTTAAGAAGAAATTTACTTTTATCCAAAGTAAAACCCCAAAAACCTTCCCGGGTCGTTTCCCGACGAGGCGTGAATTTGAAAATCATGATTAAGTTTGTGATCGCGTGATTGAATATTTTAAGATTTTGATTTGGTTTCCTATTTATACAAATATAAAAGCAAAAACAAGTAAAGGCAAACCTAAAACGAAAGCAATTAAAGATATAAACACGAAAACGATAACAGGATCAAAACCCGTTCTTTAAAAACCTAAACTCTACAAATTTAACCCTACAAATGCAAATTTAATTTTTAACAGTCCTAAATGATAAAAGAAAATTTTATAAAAAAGAATTATATTTTTTGACTTTTATTTTATTTATTATGAATTAAAAACTGTTTTAATCTAAATTAAATATTAAAAATACTAAACAAATTGTAAAAAATCTAAAAAAATCACAAAAAGTACTTAAGAGTGAGCTAAACCTATGAAAAATGAAACGGGACAAATAGCTTATCTAAATAAGCTGTTAATAAGCCAAAAAGGGCTAAAAGCTTAAATGGGCTAAAAAGGGCTTAAGTAACAAATCTTGCAAACATTAACCAGATTAGTCCCAAGGGCAGAGTGGTTGTGTGGTGTTGTGTTAAATGCTTGGTTGAGTTGGGTAGAGGTCACAGGTTCGAGCCTTGCTCACCCTTGACTTCCCTAATTCCCAAGTATTTTTATTTTTTGAAAAATCTTTAAGACCTAAAAATAAGCAACTTTTGTGAAAGTACTTTTTATAAAAACCTAAAATAAGCTCTAAAAGGTGACAGACTTAGCTTTTTAATACTAAGAGACTAAAAGGCTAATTGTTAAGCATTTTTAGACACAATAAGCAAAAAGAAAAAGCAAATAAGCAGAAACAATCTTAAGGCTAAACTAAATAAGCACTAAGAATCATAAATAAGCTAACAAAATGAGCTAAACTAAGCTTAAAATGACAGAATCACTTAAAGGCTTTTAAACCTTAAATCCTAAACTAAAAGTGCTGATAAGCTTAAATAAGCTCTAACCTAAGCTAAATAAGTTAAAAGCACTTAAACCTATCCTAATAAGCAAATCTAAACACAACTAAAGTAATCCTAACAGCTAAAATCCTCAAATAAGCAATTAAGCAATTTGGCTAAAACTTTTAACCAAACAGCCAAAGGGGGCACTTTCTAGCTTATTTTTAAGCTAGTAAATGGATCCTTATGGCTTAGAGACTTATAGCACTGTAAAGTTATACAATAAGCTATCTAAATCATCAATTAAAAAACATTTTGAAAATCAAATAAGCTGTTTAAAAGCTAAATAAAAAAGCTAGTTACACTCAGTAGCTGCTGAGTTTTTCAAATTTTTGACCAGACAAAAGCAAAAGAGCAGGCCTACTTTTAAGCTATTAAAATAAGTTCAAATTATGAAATAAGCTAAAACAGATTAAGATTGACAACTAATGAGCTTATGCTCTTAAATTCAGATTCTAAAAACAACTTTAACTAATCTAAATTTGAAATTGAAAAAGGACTTTTAACTTTTGAAAAATGACTTAATACCTTTGACAGTTTTGACTAAAAACACAATTGATACATGCACACTTAA
Organism: Tanacetum coccineum; assembly: GCA_026074375.1. NCBI lineage: Eukaryota > Viridiplantae > Streptophyta > Magnoliopsida > Asterales > Asteraceae > Tanacetum > Tanacetum coccineum. Next base: position 37,284 of record BQNB010011840.1, on the reverse strand, counting down.
ACTACTCCTATCCTACTGCATTTAGACTCTAAAACAAGTAAGAAAACAACACCTATAAGCTCCTAATCAAAACCTAAGCAAATAAGCTAAATTAAAAGGCTCAAAACTCACAAATTCAAACCATGACTTCAATAAACCTTCAAAATGAGTTTTAGACTTTGTAAACTTATAAAAACAGATTTGTAAGCTTAGTTTAAGCTTATCAAACTTGAATTAAAGGTCAAATGGTGATCAAACAGTACTAACCTTGGTTAGTACTGCTTGTGCCAAACACCCCTTAACAAGTTTAAAAAACATGTTTAAGCTTACAAAGGTGTTGTATAAGTTGTAAAAAGCAAAAACAGATGAATAACAAGGTAAATAAAGAACAAATAAGCAAGTAGAACCCAAGTTTAAGCACTGAAAATAAGCAACAAAGAATAAGCAGTCTAAGAACTATAAAAGACAATTTTAATTAAAAACTTAAGCAAATGACACATAAGCAATAAACAATGACAAATAAGCAGTAATAAGCAACAGTAAACAGTAAATAAGCAAATAAGCAGTTTTAAGCTAAAATGCTGAAAATAAAGAACTTACAAAGCCCTTGCTCAAAACAGGGCAAATAAGCTTACAATAAGCTGATCTACAAGCTCTAGCTTGTCAAAGACAAGCTAGTGAAACCCATAAGCCCATCCAGGTTTGGCTTATCATCCATTTTTAGCTTTTTTGAGTGATTTTTGGTAAAAGGCTTAAACACTATAAGTTATTGAAAAACTTATAGTGCTTAAGTTAACAGCTTAAGTATGAGATAAAAAGAGCTTTTGTGAGCTTATAAAACGTTTTAAAACATAAAAGCATTAACTTAAAAACATTTTTTCACATAAAAACTTGGATTTCATTAAACTTATTAAAAATAGTATAATGCTTTAAGAAACAGTACAATAAGCTAAAAATACTTAAATATAAGCTGAAAACTCAAAAACTAAAAACTAGATGCCTTTGAAGTTTTACAATGATCCTATTTATAGAGAAAACTAAGGTCTTGGGGTCTTCTTCTTGTGTTTCTTCTGTGAGAGAAACAAGAGGTGTGTTACTTGTGTGAGGTAAGTCAAGAATCAATCTCAGCCTTCAATCTTGAGTGTTCTCTAAGTTCTATCAATCCGGACCCTTGATTCTTTGTCTTGTTCATTAACCAATAAGGATTCATGGGATTGCCAAGGTGGATTTGGTGTTTTGTGAAGTGGGGTTGAAGGGGAAAGTGATGGGTTTGTCAATGGGGTGCAGTGGACGAGGTTGAGAGTGACAGGGATGGAGGAATAGTGTTGGCGGGAAAGGGGTTTGGGTACTGTGTGTTTAATTGGGGTAACGGGGTAATGGTGTTAGTGGTATTAGGGACTAATGGTGTAAATGTTAGGGACTTGCAATGTTAGTCCCTAAGGACTAATGGTGAAAATCAAGTTAAAGGGTTTATAGTTTAGGGTTAACGGGCTTATGTTTGGGCTTATATAATGGTTTGGGCCTTTTTAAGCTTTAAGCTTATTTAAGTCTTGATATAAATGCTTAATGGGCTGCCCCAGCCCATTAGATGGGTGCGGGTTGGCCCATTAAGTATTTCTTTGGTTTCGGCTTCGTCTTTGACTTTGACTTTTTGCTGTTGACTTTGACTTTGACTTTTTGCGCTATTTCCAATCCCGTGCTCGGTTTTATCCGTTTTGGCTTGATTTTGTGTCCTTTTCTTTGATATCCGTTACCTGCACAATATAAATGCAAAACACACAAATACAACGTATTTTTGGTATGTTTTTGGTCATTTAAGCCCGTTTTAATGGATAAATGGTTTGTGTAATTAAGCACATACCAAAATCCGCCATACTAAACTATTGTCGTGTCCTCACGCAATGCCATAAGTAAACACTTTAGAAAACCAAGAATCTCAATCCCCCTCGACTAATTACCTCGAAAAGTAGCTAAGTGTTCATGAAGGGAAATTAAAGAATCATTAGCTTTGAAAAGCCCCGTTTTGACCATTTTTAAATATTTATACTTATTACCACACATATTTTTGTATTTTTCCCTTTTTCTCATTTTTTGTACTTTTCTTTTTAACCAACTAGAATGTCTGGACTTTCGTTATTTTCATAACCTTTAGGGTCATAGAACAAGACGCACTTTAATCCTAAAATGCCCAAAAAAGGATAAATTCATCGTTCCTGACTTTTCACCCGTCCCAAACTAAGCTTAAAAATGAAATCACCGTTACATACAAGCTAAGATGTTAACACAACTCATACTTGAACCATGTGAAACTTTTCGCTCCCGACAATTATTATATCTTAGGTGAATGTGCTTATTTGGAATTTCAAACATAGATCAAACGTTTTAAAAAAAATTCACGTTCCACCCAAGGATAATAAGTTTGAAGGCGAGATCATCCCATGTAGCGACTTTCGTCTCGGCACATCTCAACCTTGCGGCTAAGTGACCAGGCTTTTTACACCACACAGAGACTAGTATCGGGACTCACGGACCATCGGTATCAACACCCTTGGATTTCCCGTTTATACATAAAATCACAACTTAAAACGAAATAGTCTTAGTTCAGAAGCATATTTAAATTTAAGAAAAATGATATTTTCCCTATATTTATTAAATCACACTATATTACACTTAATATAATTATTCATCCTTTAAACTAAGGAAATCCTTGACCTTTTAGAAGGCTGCAACACGTATTATTAGTCAGGTTAGGAGCTTATGGGAGAGAAAAGCCACAAACTACACTTATGAGCTCTTAAGATTTCTAACTAATCCTTGTTTAGCATCTAACTCATAATTAACTCTATCATTTCTCGTTCTTCGCAAATTTAAAATCCTTAATAAAAGATTCGCAAATGCTTAGTATAAAAGTTAAGGGACAAGCTAGAGCTCACCACGCTTGATCGAGTCAAAACCTAGCAGGAAAGTCAACATTGTGATAAAACACTTATTTTATTTTTGAAAAATTTTAAAATTTTTCAGTTTTTTAGTATTTTGGTGGTAAAAACGGGATTATGTAAAAACAACGGCTGCAGGCACATTCAAATCGAAAGATCACCCCCATACTAGAATTGAACATTGTCCTCAATGTTTTAAGAAGGGTCTCTACGTAAATCTAAAGCCGTTTATTAAGTGTGCTCAAAGATAAATGTTAGTCGATAAGATTGGATATTGGATTCCCATAATCATGCTAAGGATTGAAGCTCGAGTGAACAAAGGACAAAACCATAAGCACGAGAGACTTCAAAATCCGGGGCAATCCTGGACATATAACACAAAACCCAAAGCACGAGAAAGGAAGAGGCGAGCCTCCTCACAACACACTTATTCATTACTACTATATAATTATATAAGGATAAGCATGGGTTGCCACCCACGAAGCACTTATTTTTGTTAACCAAGTCTTGAGCCTAACTCAATCCCCCATACTTGAGTTAGTCAAGGAGGATAGAAATGGAGAAATGGAACATCCAAGATAGGAATGTCCTCTCCATAGATCATCATCGGGCTTTCAGAAAAATCAAAAATATCCTGGAAGCTTTAAAGCCCCGATGAGATAAGAGATGAGGAGATTTCTCCTCATTAGAAGCAAGAATTCCATGATTGAAAACTTTGTCGTCATTTTTGGATGAAAATGGAAGCAAAGTGTCAAACATAGGAGAGAGGGTGGGAAGGATGGTTAAAACATTAGGCACATGAACATAGAGTTCAGAAATATCACCCACCACTTTGGCAGTCAAAACTCCTGTATCGGGCTCAATTTCATCATCATCCGGTGGTTTCGCAAGAGGACGAATGGATGATGGAACATCAAAATGAAATGACTCATTTTCATGAAGTGAAGGGGAATCATTGCTAAGCAATTCTTCAAAGAAAAAGATATCCCCTTCAGAGTCATATCCATCATTCTCAATACCCTGTGGCATCGAGTCATCAGGAGTAAGAAATAAATCGATCTCCTCCATAAGAGAGTCACTATCCTCAACGGGGATAGGAGATGGAGAGAAAGATTCGATTATAGCATCAGAATTTTCAGAATTAAATTCTTTCGGGGGTCGAGGGGATGAATTATCATACAACAATTTCTCAACAAGACGGATTTCTTCCTCAGGATCAAAGTCGGCTTCATCAATTTCTGGAGAAATCAAATTGATATGAGCGAGTTTACCGGAGAACACCTCGAGAAGAGAATCAAACTTAGGAGAAGAAATATCTTGATTAAGCAAAGATTATATAAAATCAGACTCGGCATTAAAGTGATGCGGATCTATCTTAGTAGAAATGATTTCTTCATCAAAAAGAGGGTTCGAATAAATTTTCTTTGTAACGTCCTCATCAGAAAATGACTCGTCATCACTAGACGAAAAATCGTCGTCAGCATCAAAGAGAAGATTTGAGAAAGTCATAAAAGTATCACAAACGAGCACATCACACTCACTTTCGATATCGGAAAAATCCTCAGACTCACTTGGGATTGGGACAAGGTTCTCAACACTAGACTTTATTAATTCGTCCGATTTCGTTTCCAGAATAGTGCTAAGCTGCTCGTCCCCCATACTTAGAGAGTTATCGGGCTCCTCGGTTGGTAAGACGGGTGTGATTGCAATAGTATACTCCTCGTCATCATCTTCGTAGAAGGCAGGACGATTCCAGTTCGGAGTATTAATATAATCTGCCAGCTCCTCACTTATAATTTGCACATCTTTAAGAAGTTTATGAAGCAATTCTTGTAAATCCTCTGGTTGATGTTTCTTTTCTCTACAAGCATGATTAATTTCAAAAAATTTCTCCCAAGCTAGCAATAAAACCTTTGGCGTTTCTCTAAAAGATATACGATCAAACTTCTTTAAAAAGGTTTGTATAGATTTCATTAGGTTTTCTCTAGCTTGCAAAATTTCCACACTTGTTTCTTAAGGAGGTTGATGAATGACGGGAAACTACAAGGGTTGGGATTGGTCAAAACCGAAAGAATTGGAATTATAGCCATGATTAGGTTTATAGAAATTTTGGTTCAACGGTTGACACTGAAAAGTCTCATGAGGACCCCCGCAGTTTTCACAACAAAGATATTGTTGTTGGAAACTTGGTGAAGTTTGTGGAAAATTATCAAAGTTTTGATTGAAACACGGGTCCTGATTGTAGACAAATGGGACTTGAGGCGGAAAATCGTAACCATAATGAGCATCATTCCCACATAACTCACAAGAATATGTCTGGGGATGACTCAGAGAATAATGTGGAGGTTGGTTAAAACCAAAGTCTTGATTGTAAGTGACCTTGATCAAAGACGGGTGTGTTCCCTGTTTGACAATCAAAACCCGGTTTAGAGTTCCCTCCACAAAATTCACACAAGTATGTCTCGTATTGGTGTTGTGGAGGTTGGTTGAAGAAGTTTGGTGTTTCATTATAAGAATAAGGATTTGGGTATAGACAAACTCATTTCCAGATCCTACACTGCTACAGCTCAGACAGTTTCCACCATTAAATGGACCTCCACAGCACGAGCAACCAGGATGGTTATACGAAGACATGTTGGAGAATTAAACAGATAAGATGGTAACAAAGATAAGAATTAAACGAATAAGAGGATAGAGAAGATTATTTATAGCAAAATACATAAGAAAGAAAAAATTTTGGTAACCGATAATCGAACAAGTGCACGGTAGCTCTCTAGAAAACGCACAAAGAAGCGGAGGAGCGGGTAAGCGCGAAGCATTTTAAAAACCTTCTCTTTTTGGGTCAAAGTTCGTAGGATCGACCCTCCTTATACCTCTCTTATAGTTTGCAATCTAAATGTGAGCCGAAATCACAAGTGACACAACGGTTGATTTTGTTATTTTTCAATTTTTTTGGTATTTTTGATTACTTGAAAATATTCACAAATGAAAGCGATAACTTCACGAGAAAGGGTCTTCAAACACTAATCTTCAAACGTAAACTTGATAATCGCACACACCTCCCCGGCAGCGGCGCCAAAAATTAATTACAATCCTTTAGTATATATAAATATATAATAGGATAATATCAATTAAGAAGAGTGAGTAAGAATTCCGTAAGGCTTTTAAGAAGAAATTTACTTTTATCCAAAGTAAAACCCCAAAAACCTTCCCGGGTAATTTCCCGACGAGGCGTGAATTTAAAAATCGTGATTAAGTTTGTGTTCGCGTGATTGAATATTTTAAGATTTTGATTTGGTTTCCTATTTCTACAAATATAAAAGCAAAAACAAGTAAAGGCAAACCTAAAACGAAAGCAATTAAAGATATAAACACGAAAACGATAACGGGATCAAAACCCGTTCTTTAAAAACCTAAACTCTACAAATTTAACCCTATAAATGCAAATTTAATTTTTAACAGTCCTAAATGATAAAAGAAAATTTTATAAAAAAGAATTATATTTTTTTGACTTTTATTTTATTTATAATGAATTAAAAACTGTTTTAATCTAAATTAAATATTAAAAATACTAAACGAATTGTAAAAAAATCAATAAAAAACACAAAAAGTACTTAAGAGTGAGCTAAACCTATGAAAAATTAAACGGGACAAACAACTTATCTAAATAAGCTGTTAATAAGCCAAAAAGGGCTGAAAGCTTAAATGGGCTAAAAAGGGCTTAAGTAACAAATCTTGCAAACATTAACCAGAAAAGTCCTAAGGGCAGAGTGGTTGTGTGGTGTTGTGTTAAATGCTTGGTTGAGTTGGGTAGAGGTTACGGGTTCGAGCCCTGCTCACCCATTACTTCCCTAATTCCCAAGTATTTTTATTTTTTGAAATTTCTTTTTGAAAAATCTTTAAGACCTAAAAATAAGCAACTTTTGTGAAAGTACTTTTTATAAAAACCTAAAATAAGCTAGAAATAAGCTCTAAAAGGTGACAAACTTGGCTTTTTAATACTAAGAGTCTAAAAGGCTAATTGTTAAGCATTTTTAGACACAATAAGCAAAAAGAAAAAGCAAATAAGCAGAAACAATCTTAAGGCTAAACTAAATAAGCACTAAGAATCAGAAATAAGCTAACAAAATGAGCTAAACTAAGCTTAAAATGACAGAATCACTTAAAGGCTTTTAAACCTTAAATCCTGAACTAAAAGTGCTAATACGCTTAAATAAGCTCTAACCTAAGCTAAATAAGTTAAAAGCACATAAACCTATCCAAATAAGCAAATCTAAACACAGCTAAAGTAATCCTAACAGCTAAAATCCTCAAATAAATAATTAAGCAATTTGGCTAAAACTTTTAACCAAACAGCCAAAGGGGGCACTTTCTAGCTTATTTTTAAGCTAGTAAATGGATCCTTGTGGCTTAGAGACTTATAGCACTGTAAAGCTTATGCAATAAGCTATCTAAATCATTAATCAAAAAACATTTTGAAAATCAAATAAGCTGTTTAAAAGCAAAATGAAAAAGCTAGTTACACTCAGTAGCTGTTGAGTTTTTCAAATTTTTGACCAGACAAAAGCAAAAGAGCAGGCCTACTTTTAATCTATTAAAATAAGTTCAAATTATGAAATAAGCTAAAACATATTAAGATTGACAACTAATGAGCTTATGCTCTTAAATTCAAATTCTAAAAACAACTTTAACTAATCTAAATTTGAAATTGAAAAAGGACTTTTAACTTTTGAAAAATCACATAACACGTTTGACAGTTTTGACTAAAAACACAATTGATACATGCACACTTAAACTACTCCTATCCTACTGCATTTAGACTCTAAAACAAGTAAGAAAACAACACATATAAGCTCCTAATCAAAACCTAAGCAAATAAGCTAAATTAAAAGGCTCAAACTCTCAAATTCAAACCATGACTTCAATAAACCTTCAAAATAAGTTTTAGACTTTGTAAACTTATAAAAACAGATTTGTAAGCTTAGTTTAAGCTTATCAAACTTGAATTAAAGGTCAAATAGTGATCAAACAGTACTAACCTTGGTTAGTACTGCTTGTGCCAAACACCCCTTAACAAGTTTAAAAAACATGTTTAAGCTTACAAAGGTGTTGTATAAGTTGTAAAAAGCAAAAACAGATGAATAACAAGGTAAATAAAGAACAAATAAGCAAGTAGAACCCAAGTTTAAGCACTAAAAATAAGCAACAAAGAATAAGCAGTCTAAGAAGTATAAAAGATAATTTTAATTAAAAACTTAAGCAAATGACACATAAGCAATAAACAATGACAAATAAGCAATAAATAACAATTATAAGCAATAATAAGAAGTAATAAGCAACAATAAACAGTAAATAAGCAGTTTTAAGCTAAAATGCTGAAAATAGAGAACTTACAAAGCCCTTGCTCAAAACAGGGCAAATAAGCTTACAATAAGCTGATCTACAAGCTCTAGCTTGTCAAAGACAAGCTAGTGAAACCCATAAGCCCATCTAGGTTTGGCTTATCATCCATTTTTAGCTTTTTTGAGTGATTTTTGGTAAAAGTCTTAAACACTATAAGTTATTGAAAAACTTATAGTGCTTAAGTTAACAGCTTAAGTATGAGATAAAAAGAGCTTTTGTGAGCTTATAAAACGTTTTAAAACATAAAAGCATTAACTTAAAAACAGTTATAACATAAAAACTTGGATTTCATTAAACTTAATAAAAAGAGTACAATGCTTTAAGAAACAGTACAATAAGCTAAAAAGACTTAAATATAAGCTGAAAAACTCAAAAACTAAAAACTAGATGCCTTTGAAGGCTTACAATGATCCTATTTATAGAGAAAACTAAGGTCTTGGGGTCTTCTTCTTGTGTTTCTTCTGTGAGAGAAACAAGAGGTGTGTTACTTGTGTGATGTAAGTCAAGAATGTAACATTTCTCAATTTCAGGTCATTTTACGACTCTATTATTCTTCACTATTTATTTTAGTCCAATACGCGTTTACTTTTAATTTAACTCTTAAGCTAAATCGCGTAGACTAGAAATAATCATTTAACGTAAATGGTCACTAAATAAATTAAGGTTTGTTAGATAATTATTAAGAAGATAATTATTAACTTTGTGTATTTTATTTTTATTGGTCACGTAAAAGGGTTGCGTTTCACAATAAAATACATTTAGACACACCTCGAAAATACCTAGACTTACCTAGACTCAAACCAATACCCACTTTTAATCCTTAAACACAAAGTTTATTTAAATTCTTGTGCTATTAACTCATGTTGGCCGAATATGGGTAAGTATAACCCATAAACCATTCATCCCTTATGACAAATCATCTGGAAAATCTCCCTAATGTCCCCTAAGTACATGTACAATCTAAGTCTAATTAAAACATGTACTTAATGTCCCTAGTTAACCTAATACACATTGGGTAATAACCTCTTTGGATCCTTTCTTGCCTTTTGATACCCGCGACCACAAACAACATATATACAACCAAAGATTTTCATAATCTTAGTAAATCATGTACAACTATCTTGTTATTAAGGATTTTTACTAGGTGGTTTAATAGGAAAACAATTTGAGCTAACTAGAAACCTCAAAACCACCATATAGGGCACGGTTTGGCTTTGGATTAGGACTAGAGGAGCTAAAAAATTCCTAAGCCTATATAAACTCACTCCCACTTGACCTTAAACATTTTCTCACAACTCTTAAACTCACAAACTCTCTCAATCAAAACCATATTGTTTCTCTTTTGGTTTCGGGTTCATCACAAACCCGTACGCACCCTCCTTTCATTTCTAAGGATTCAAGGTGTACTAGGTCTTCATACAAGGACTTAGGAGGGGTACACGAACCAATTTTGGGGGTATTTGGATGAAGCCATGGAACTTTTGCTATTTGTTAATTCGATGTGTGAAGCATCGTAGGTTCGTTCTTCCTAACTCAAACCAAATCTCTAGGACCCTTGTAAGTCGAATAGGAGCCATTTATGTCCATTATCTAATACGTATGTTTTTCCTTTACCTAGATCATAAAGTCATGATAATTTGTAATTAGCAAATACACGTGAGCATGAACATGCATGGTTCAACCCATGCATGCTTCACGCGCATATATTACGTGTTTATGATCTTGTGTGGTGCTAGGACACGTTAATATGTATAAAATGAGACTTAAATATGAGTTATGGCATAATCGTTGACATTTAATTTCAAGAATGGAAACTAACTTGAAAACCATCACATGTACTCGAAGTATATAAAACCTATACGTAAACATTTCACTAAAAATGTGATGACACAACTTGGGAAGGAGTATACTAACTTATTAAACGCTTGCATGTGTCAAACACGAACCATAGGTAGAACAAATTAGATCAAGTGTTCGGCTTATGGTTAATCACCACAAACACAAACCATATGCACCCACAGTAGACACATATAACCACTGTTGGCCCACGTAGCCCACCAAGGATTAATGAGCCAAACAGGCCCAACAGCCCATTAAGATGGACCCATGGCTTATTAATAAGCTCCATTAGCTTATTGAAGTGTGGAGGAGCTTATTGAACTACATGGATTAGTAATATGCCCTAGGAACCAAATAGGACCATTATCGGGCTTGGAAACCTTTACCGAGGCCTAATCCAGGCCCAACAACCCTAATAAGCTCAAACAGCTTAATTGAGAGCTTATACAGAATGATGGGCTTATTAAAGTGCTAATGGACCTTAATTTGAGCAAGCCTAACATGTAAAACCCTTAATGGGTTCATAATGGGCCTAAAAACACATTAGCGAGAGCTAATTGCTTATAAGAACAATGCCATAAGCTAAGAACAGCTTAAACAGACCCATAAATGCTTAAATAGACTAGAAAACAAGTTGGATCACATTATAAAGCCCTAGTAAATCTTTTGAAAACTTTTAGTTTAGAGTTGTTGGGCTAACGAGCCCAATAAGCTCAAATAAGCTCACTCGAGCTTATTTTTCAGCCAACAGTTTTAAATAAGCTTAATGAGGGCTTATGTACCCTTGAAAACTAAATTGGACATTTAAATTTCTTATTGGACCTTAACGGGCCTAATAAGGTCTAATAAGCCTAAATAAGCTCATCCAAGCTTATTTATAAGCTACCACGGCTTATATGGCTTATTGGAGCTTAATAAAACTTATTGCCACTTGTTAGAACTTAAACGGGCTTAAAATTTGATTTTTACAAGTTTAGGGACTAAAAGTGTCAAAGTGCAAACTATTTTTACTAGAGTGTAAACTATTAAATATTGATCTTATGAGTCCCAAGGACTGTTTTTTTGACATATTTCAAACATAAGGTGCTGTTTTGGAATAACTTATATTAAAAGTATAACTTTTGTAAAGTTAAAGGACTAAAAGTGACAACTTGGAAAGTTAGGGGTTAAAAAGTGTAATTTAACCATACTTAAATAAAAGGACTAAAGTTGTCAAACTTAGAAACTTAAAAGTATGTTATAAAACTTAAATGATTTAATAAATACTTGAAGTGTCAGACTGGACTTAATATAATAAAAGTATTATTGTATTTAAAGTCAAGGTTTATCGGATAATAGCTAAAATATTTAGTTAATAAAGGTATAATTCTTAACGATATCAATCTTTAGTCCGTATACCTTACCCAAAGCCAACAAGTAAAGAGGGGTTGTATGTGTGTGCAAATACAATAAACAAAGTACAGCCCACCACACAAAGTGATAACAGTATATATAAAGTAGCAATTTATTATGATTATAAGCAATACGATCGTTAGCCTAAACTTATAGACCTAAGACAGCCGTATTTACCTTAGGTATATAGACGGTGAGATTCAAGTTTCCATACTTAGATATATTCTCCATCACAAGGACTACCACTCAGAGGTGAGATTCATAGCCCAATGTTTTAACAAATATTAAAATGATTTACATCTGGGATGAGAATATGCTATTGTTTTACAAATTAGAACGCAAGTGTACATTTTATACTAAGATTACGTGTTTGCCTAAGAGCGACATCCTCGTTTTGGGTGAGTAGCGTTCACTGGTGCCGGTTCCCGGACAAATTAATACCATTCGGATTTGATGAAGCGGTTTAAGAACATCATTCACGGAGCATTTATTGGCAATTTTATTGCATTCAAACATATGTCGAGCTTCAGTGTCAAGAGCTTAGAAAACATAAATACTTAATTTTACGATTTTCATCGGAATAGCTTAATCATACACTTGGAAATCTTGCGGTCCTACAATTGATATACATAAACCTATGAATTCACCAACTTTATATTGATGTTTTAAGCATGTCTCAGGTCAATAAGGCACGAGGTGCCAAGATACATTGGGGTCACTCTTTGGAGAGTCAGTACTAAAGATTTAGGGCGTATTACATTTTGGGAACATTTGTTATAAACCGAAATCTTTACTAATTTGTTAACAATTTAAAGTCATAGAGCTTATGTAAAATGAACAAGTATTTTGTTAATCCAATGTATCTTTTTAAAACGACACGTTAGAGGTCGTTCTCATATCTTGTGCTATTGATCTATGAAGTAACGCCCTCGGATATTCAACATTCCCGCTGCCACCCAGATTTAGGGGTGTTACAGATTGATATCAGAGCCAAGGTTATAGAGAACCAGGTCAAAGAGTTTTTTTACTTGGACTATAACCATTTTCAAACACTACTTGAATTCAACTAAACTAGCATTTCAAATGGGTTTATGCACGGACACATACATTACTCATGTTTGCAGTCAGGCATATGTGGCTTAACATGACATACACTTGTTCTTAGCATTATGTAGTATAACAAGTGCTTGCATAATTGATATACGAGTATATAAATTATATTACGTATATTACTATAAGAGTCTTAAAATTTTATACTTATATAAGTTATTTTTGTTTTTACAACAGTCGTGTCTTCTGCATCATTTGCGGTTACCTACACTTCCGTCTATACCGACTCTAAGCCACGGAGGGTATTTTAGGGAGCCGATGAGGAGGTATGTAAAACCTAAAAATCTCAACAAGTGTAAAATTACCAAAATACCCCTAATGCAAGAAAATACATAAAAGCATGCATAAATTTCATTTTTAATTCTAGGAATTATGAAAATATAACATATGACAATTATGAAATTTATGTAAGATTAAAATACCTTATATTATATAAGAAAAATAATTAATACTTAGGTATATGTATTTTTGCCGAAATTATTAATATGTATTTATTTATAACTTTACAAATTAAATCAAATTAATTTGGATAATAACAAAATAATTATGCAAGTTTAAAATCTGATTTAATCCATTTTAAAAGCCCCAAAACTCGGCCAAACTACCTAATACATTTCTTTTATACATTTCATTTGTTAAATCCCTAAAACAAATCTCACCGAAACCCTAAAAATACAAGGAGGCGGCACAAGAATTTTTCCAGAGCTAGCACGAATTTTCTAGGGTGTTTTGAAGGTCAAGGAAGGTGGGAAAAATATTGGGAAGATTGTTTAAGGCTTGGTCCAATCGGGGTAATTATTTTGGTTCGAATAACACAACCGAATAGCATAAATTCATAAAATCACCAAGGATCACCAAAGGTATTTTTGTATCTCAATTTTCATCATATTAATTCGTTCTATGCTTAAGAAAAATGGTCATGCATGTTATTTTGGTCGAAATAATTAAATCATGTTCGAAACCCTAATTTTTAGCTAATTATGAAATTGGCATAAAGATTATTTGTACAATTGATTTTAAATTTTTCTAAGGTTGTTTATATCATATATGACTTAGAAAAATTGTTGGATAATTTTTATAGAGGTTCGAAAAATTGATTTTGGATTTATTGTGTTTGTGATTGGGAAAAATAAATTAGGGTTTTGTGGATTTAATTGATTAGCCGATTTGAGTATTTAAAGTATCAGGGGGTGATTTGTAATTTATGAAACTATGAGGTCTGTTTTTAACATGTTATTATACTTAATATATTCTGTATAAAATAAGTTGGGGGTATAAAAGGTCATATTGATATTATTTTGGATTAAAAGGGTTAATTACATATAATAAGTAATTAGAAATTAATTAATTAAAATAGAGGGACTGAAATTGTAAATTCTGAAAAGTGGAAGGTTTGGTTAGTATTTAATGTATAAAGTATGAATTTGTCATATTTGAATCTATAAGGACTTGTTTTGTAATTATGGATAATTAAAGATATTGTTTAAATAATTAATAAACAAAAAGGGCTAAATATGTAAATTGTGTAAATTAAGGGTTTGACTTGTAAATACAGAAAATGGAAGGTATAATCTGAATAAAATGTGAAACTTTGATATTTACACTTTTAACCTTGAAAATTGTTGATTTTGTATATTAAACCCTAAAATATGGAAAGTTGTCATATTTAACCCTAAACTTGTAAGGTTGACATGTTAAGTCCCTAAACTATTCAAAATACTTAATAGAATCTCAAATGATGAATATTACTAATTTTGGAAACTTACTAAAAATGGAAAGTTACTAAAAATGGAAAGTTACTAAAAATGGAAAGTTACTAAAAATGGAAAGTTACTAAAAATAGAAAGTTACTAAAAATGGAAAGTTACTAAAAATGGAAAGTTACTAAAAATGGAAAGTTACTAAAAATGGAAAGTATAACTTAAATGAATGGTTTGTAATTCGAATTTATCATTTCTTTAGGTTCGGTCAAGAGGGAGTGATTTTGATTTCCTATGGTGTTTTCTTTGATTATTGCTTTGCTTCGGAATAAGGTACAGATATTCTGACCTTATCGTTAAAGTTTCTCTTGACATATTCCTCTCTATCTTTGATTCCTTATGTGATTTGCTACATTTGCTCTGAGCCTTTTATCTTGGTTCTCCTATATGATCTGTTATTATGTTCTATTTGAACCCTGCTATGCTACCTTTGATATTTGAACCTTTGACATTGAACCTTTGCTATGATCCCTTTGAAATGAACTTTGATATGACTTTGCTTTGAACCCTTCAGTTTGAGACCTGAGCCACTATTTGTTTCCTAGCCATGAAGGTAACATGGCCGTGTCAGGTAACATGGCCTGTGTTCATGATTGCCACCTTTGGCATGTACTCATGTTTTTGTGAGTGATGTGATTTCTCATAGTCCCCATTTGATATTTTATGTGCACTTTGGAAGTCTACTATTTGTTTAAGGTTTTGCGTATGGCGATGCATCCTAGATTTGGTTTTGTAGTTGAGGGATTATGACATTATGATTATTTGGTATTTGGTGGGACTGATGATTGGGTGCAATCACGTCTTCACAAAGACTTGGAGGCTGTGACTCCATGGTTACTTGATATGATTTGGTTTGGGCTTGGTGATTGACTTACCTAATTTGATTTCTGATTCATCTTACACTTACCTATGATTTGATACTTCTGATTTGTTTACTTATATTTGTATCCCTTTGATCATGATTGTGAGATTCCTTTGTACCTGTATCATATCCTTTGATTTCCGTTATCTTTTGCTTTCGATGTAATATTTATTGTTAACTAGCTTTGTAAAGCTCAGCCTTCATTCTTTCTTTCCTGCGGCCAGGCTATCTAAAGATAGGAGTGGGGTTTGTTTTCGGGTTATGAGGCTGAAGTGTTGGACTTATCTAAAGGATCTTAGTTTTGAGATATGAATTGTTTCTTTTAAACGACATTGGATTTTGTTTGGATATGTTTTCTCCTTTGGAGGAACTTATGTACCTTAATGTCGTGTTGATTTTATTTCCTTTTGGTTTTTATTTAAGGACTTCCGTGTTTATGTTGTGTTCTGATGTGTATGCTTTTGATGTCACACCATATTTGTAATACTTCTACCCTTCTGGGTCGGGGCGTTACATTCTAAGTCAACACCACCCGAAAGAAAAGATTTCAAGGATCGCAAGAGAATTTGAACTTGTTCATACGAAATCAAATCGAATAAGATTACTTGCGTAAGGATCCACCATTTGGAAGTGTTCTTACCCAAACATTTATCCAAAACCACCAGTTTAAAGGCGACGATTAGTCCGACACGACGTAGCACTTCCTGAATTATGCATAGTTAGCTTGGCTATGCACAATTGAGGACCAAGCGACGTTACATTGAATAGGTGGCTCTTTTCCTGAATTTTGGCATGTTAGCTAGGCTATGCATAATTGAGGACCGAGCGACGACACATTCGTCCGACACACTATATCTGATTATGAAAGTTTTCGACCTATCCTTTAAAATAAGTATATTATTTGACATAGGAATGGGAAAATATTTGTACCTTCGTTTTGAGAAACACGTCAACTATTGTTCATTCGTTTTTTTTTTTTTTTTTGGGAAACACATTTTTGCTTTGTCTTCTTGTAAAAATCGACGCAATTTAGTGTTTAGTTTGATAAAGCATTTCATATATTATTATATATTTTTGGAATAAATTGTTCATAAAAGGACATTAAGGTGGTTTGGGATAAGTAGTCATAGAAGTACATAAGTGTAAGTCAAGAATCGATGCAATCGAATGGGGTAAACGAACGATATATTCAATAACTGGAATTGTCCACACTAGGAGTCAAGATGCTTCTCTCTAAAACAGTGAGGCGTCTATTCAACGTGCTCGACCACGACCTATAGTAGTGTCGCGTAAATAAAGAAGTAATAGAGTATGATCGAATGATACGTACTTCGTAACATCAAATATATATATATATATATATCTTATATATCCTTGATAAAAATAATATAAGTATGCATGCGATGAGAAATCCACTTGCGCGTTTTAATTAATATCACTTATCATATTGTGAAAGCGACCATTTTTACGTATTTAGATAACGTTATATCATTGGAGATTTTCTATCTTTGTCAAGTTTGTAACTTTATAAAGTTGTTATTATTATTATTATTATTTTATATATATATTATATATATATACTATATATATATTATATATATATATATATATATATAATATATTATATTTATAGATCCGGTTACCGAATTACCCTAATCGATATAATTATTAGATTTAAAATCTCGACACTTGTGTCACATTTTATTAACATCCTTTTGTTATATACCATAAAGGTATATAGTAAAAACAATGAGAGTTTATTACTTTTACAATTATCCAACAATATTCAAATTAGCCCAGTTGACTTTTAAAATCAACATTTGACTTTTCAATTAAGCTATAGTATAATAAATTATTCTCAAAACTGACCGTTATATCCACTTTTTCGTGACTCGGACTCTAAAGAGATTTCCATGTAAAAACATTGTTTCGAACAACTTTTTTGTTTAGGTCGAGATTTGAATCTCGAAAGAAAAATGATAATGCTTCTTTACAAATTCTGTGAAACTTATTTATTTTAAGAAAAATGTAAAAAATTTGACTTTCACTTTTTGAACCCATTACAAGTGATTTAAAAATAAACAAGCCTCGCGAACAAGTAACAATGACATTTTCGAACAACTTTCGTGTTTTGGGAAGGCTAAAAACTGATCGAAAGTGCTCGAATTGCTCTCTTAAAAAATTTTATGTCTGCTTTTAATTAATTATTTCAAGTGTTGTAATTTTTCACTTAAAGTGTATATTCCAATTTTGTTTTAGTTTCTTCGTTACAATGAGTTAAGAGCTTCATTTTATATCAAAATGTTCGCAAAAAAAATAAACTTGATCTTATTTTTAAATAAAATAAGCTTTTACAAATATGGGCCTTTCTGAAATAGGGTGTTAATTTTCTGCTCAAAGCGGTGTTACAAAACGCGCCAAAAGTTTATTTGGATCCAAAAATCAATTCATATCAAGTTTAAACTTACTTATACATGATATAGAAATCGTTTAATTTTTCCCAATAACACTTTTAATCTAATCTACGCAAGTTCTCGACGGATTTCATCACAAGCCTTTATCAATAACGAATTAAAATCGCGAAAATAAACATCGATTATCTAGTAATAGGCGGTTTACTCCCATGATATACCACGCCAGATGAAGAAGAAAAATTAGTTTTCACCTTGTTCCTTTGTCCTTTTTAGCTATTTGTTCTTTAATCGCGGCTCGAACACAACAAAAATCTAACAAGCCTCAAATTCTATAGATATATTGAATGTATATATATATATATATATATATATATATACATATATATATATATATATATATATATATATATATATATATATATATATTGCACATATACGAAATTTATCAAATCATATGATAATTGTGACCATTACATAATATCAATAGTCAACTCCTAATGTACGCGTGTGACGATAATCGAAAGCATAGGTATTACATAGCGGTCCGACGTTTAGACGGATATCTTGTATATAGTATACAACATACACTATATAAATTACTTTTTTTATACTGCAGCTTGGTATAAAGTATACAAACAAAGGCTTAGAAACAAGCATATAAAGGATCGGGAAGGATTGGGCGCGCGGATATCGGACATCGGTGAACGACTCATGAAATTTTTTCAAAAACAGTCATAGTCCAGGTTTTGAAAAAAAACGGACCTAGTTCGCTATGAGTCGTGCTCTGATACAATCCTGTAACACCCACAAATTTACAACGCAGCAGAATACACATTGGGGTGATACTTTTTATTATCAAGCTCATGAGTCAACCGGTTATACGACATTCAAATTTTTATTAAAAAGATTATGAGTTTCACATGGTCCCAAATGATTTTATAAAAACTCATTTCAAATAATCCACAAACATGTTTAAGTTTTTTTTAAAGAAAAAACATTTATTATATGTGCAAAGTTTACCAAGTCCACGTCCTTCGATATCCGCATTCCATCCCATCCAAGAAGCAAGCATATACCTGAGATAAACATGCTAAAAGCAACGGAAAGTGAGTGCAATTCATAGAGTTTATAAATTTAATAATTTTTGAACACAAGCATAGCAAAACATTTATTCATAAGAACAAATCACACGATGCTAGAGCCACAAACCGAACCTTAACTGTGCCCAACCCGGAGTGATAACACTCCTAATACTAAATACAATATGTCTCTGTATGCCCTCATCAGGTACACACGCCAGACAGGTCGTTAGGCCAAAATAGATCTATTATAATTGCATTAGCGTTCACCGGTTAGCGGTGATTGACGGTTCATGAAGGAAGGGCCACAAACAATCACTCATAGCTACGTTTCACATAATAAAATCACCTGTGTGCGTTTTTCTTAAACAAAGCATGTATCTTTCACCTCGCGGGGTTTTAAAAATATAAAAGATTAAATGCGAGCTATAAATCACCTTGCCTCGTATGGCAATAATCGAATAATCTAATAACACGTGCAGTCAAATGAAAACATTTGTCGCGATCGCGAAGTTGCAAATTAATCCTAACGGCTAATGCTCCCTTCATTTCGGGAGTATATAGTTTTGGGGTTTTCCGAGGATAGTTAACATCGACAAGACTTTAAAACAAAATATTAAAAAAGGGACTGCAAATTTCAAATTATAAAATTTCGGTGGTTGACTAAGTGAAGTGAACCAAAGGAGTAAAAGCAAAACATATAATGTATCTTGTATATATATAATATATATGAAAACGGACACGTATAGCTCAAGTCGGGAAACATATATCCAAAAGCAAACATTCGAAAGCGCCTTATTTTAAATATATAATTCTTTGTAAATAATGTATATATACATATATGAAAAGTGTGATATTAATTTTAAATAATATTATTCGACACACGTTCGGAAATTACTAAATAACTCATTAAAGATTTCTTTAATAAACGTAAACGTACGTTTTAAGATTAAAATTTAGACAAATAATGTTTTTAAAACTTTTACAAAAGTTTTAATTAATCTTTTAGTCATGGCTTATAAAATAGTATCTTATAAGTTAATGTTCCATGTTCTTAGCGGGTTTTATATAATTATATATGTAATAACCTACGATTATTATTTAGTCATTTTTATCGTTTTATTTATAAATGTAAGTTTTAAGTGAAAACGCCAAGTATATAAATTTTTAGAAATTTCGGCATGACCTTGCCGTTTATACAACGTTTCCATGTATATAAAAATACATAATTTTCCCACTTTTATCAATCAATGCAACAATATTATTCTTGTATCAAAATTCATAACTATCCAAGTTTACAAAAATAACAATTATAAGTAAAACCAAACGCCCCTAACGGCGGATTACATACAAATCCAAACGCCCTTTTTAACCACTATTTCACATCGGAAAAATCAATAAATGACCGAAAATAAATTATAAGAAATAACAGCTTCATTACTTGAAGATCAAGTTTCAGTTGTCGTAGAAGATCATGATATTGTTCGAGCCAATGATTCAGATGATGAGAGCGTTGTTGAAATTTAACAATCAAGTTAACCATTAACTCTAACGAGTACGCAGCGGATAGGTCTAGTCTAGTACAATAATTAACATACACATAAAACACATTTAAGGGACAAGTAAATTAAATAGGAACATACCCTCGTAGACACCAGCAAGTAATCGAAACCAAGTGTATGAAACGAGTGACTAAATGGCCACCTCTATGAGTGCTCACACAAACACGTAAACGAGCACGCCCGGATGCTAGTCCAAACCTCACGTATACCTAATACAACTATTGTATCCAAAACCCACTGAAAATCGATCACCGAAACCCTCACAAGAACATAACCGAATTACAGAAAGTAGAAACTAGGGTTTGGCCTAATTCGGTTGTAACCGAATTAGGGAAGAACAACCGATTAACCTAGATCCAAAAACCCTAGATCGAATCAAATGATTCCTAAACCTTGGGAACAAGTAAACCAACATAATAAACCACCTGGGTTAGCCTTGGATCAAACCACAAATCAAAAACCCCTCAAATGAGTTAACCGAAATAGGCACCCCGTGCCTACAAACAATCTCCTTCAAATACAATCGAGTAAGCTTCTCCATTTTATACTTCTCATTCATCGGAATAAAGTGAGCAGATTTAGTCAATCGGTCAACAATGACCCAAATTGAATCATATCCAGATGGTGTTCTTGGAAGCTTTGTAATGAAATCCATTGTAATTCTCTCCCATTTCCAAACATGAATTTCCGGTTGCTGAAGTAATCCTGATGACTTTTGGTGTTCAGCCTTGACTTTAGCACATGTCAAGCACTTACTGACATATGTCGCAATGTTAGCTTTCATATTCGGCCACCAGTATAACTTCCTCAAATCATGGTACATTTTATCCGATCCAGGATGAATGGAATATTTTGATTTATGAGATTCCAACATGATTAGACCTCTCAATCCTCTAAATAATGGTAACCATACTCGTCCTTTTAGAAATTTCGTACCATCTGATCTAACTTCAAATGGCTCCCATTCGCCACGAAATCCTTCGGCACCAATATTTTCTTCCTTGCACGCTTCAACTTGTGCATTTCGAATTTGTTCGGGTAAATTTTTATGTACCGTCACCACTAAAGCACGCACTCGAATCAGTTCCTTATCCTTCCTGCTCAACGCATCAGCGACAACATTCGCCTTTCCCGGCAATAACGAATAACACAATCGTAATCACTCAGAAGTTCAATCCATCTACGCTGCCTCATATTTAGCTCTTCCTGATCCAAAATATATTGTAGGCTTTTGTGATCGGTGTATACCGTACATTTAGTGCCGTACAAATAATGTCTCCATAGTCGAAGAGCAAAAACCACCGCTCCCAATTCCAAGTCATGGGTCGTATAATTTTCTTCATTCTTTCTAAGTTGCCTAGAGGCGTACGCAATCACCTTTTCTCGTTGCATCAAAACAGCTCCAAATCCTTTAAGGGATGCATCACAATACACAACAAAGTCTTCGCTTCCTTCGGGTAGTGATAATATTGGCGCACTACACAATTTCAGCTTCAATGTTTGAAATGCCTCCTCTTCGTCGTCGCCCCACACATACGGCTTATTTTTCTGAGTGAGTTTAGTTAATGGTTTGGATATTAGAGAAAACTCCTTAATAAACCTTCGATAATAACCTGCCAAACCCAAAAATTGTCGCACTTCCGTTGGTGTAGTCGGTGCAGCCCAATTTTTAATGGCTTCGATCTTCGCAGGATCAACATGAACTCCACTACTATCAATTACATGGCCAAGGAATTGCACGGAATCAAGCCAAAAATCACATTTCGAAAACTTAGCGTACAACTTTTCGCTCCTTAGCAAATTCAAGATAGTCTTCAAATGTTCACCATGTTCTTCTTTATTTTTGGAATAAATCAGAATGTCATCAATGAATACAATCACAAACTTATCAAGATACGGCTTGCATACGCGATTCATCAAATCCATGAATATTATAGGTGAATTAGTCAGTCCAAAAGGCATTACTTGAAACTCATAATGTCTATAACGAGTTCTAAACGCTGTAATTAGAATGTCTTCCTCGCGGATACGAAGTTGATGATAACCAGACCGTAAATCAATCTTCGAATAAACACTAGAACCTTGCAGCTGATCAAATAAGTCATCAATCCTCGGTAATGGATATTGATTCTTGATCGTCAACTTGTTCACTTCTTGGTAATCAATGCTGTTAGGAATATTTGTAATACTTAGTTTCTACTAGTAGGTATGTAGTTCCTACTGGTAGAGTAGTAGTTCCTACTGGCAGGTATGTAGTTCCGGCTGGTAAGGTTATTATCATAGTTAGTCCTGGTAGACTAAATCTAGTTCCTACTGGTAGAATACTTAGTCATGGTAAAGTCAAATAGTTATTCCAGGATAAGATTTTAGTTAGTTAGAGATGAGGATATGCATGAGCTAAATAAGGAAGATATTCATGCATATCAATCTCACTCGTTTTTAGTAAATGCTGATTAAATGCTGATTAGGGTTTCTCCACTATAAAGAGAACCTACGGCTTAGGGAAATGGGGACATTTAGAAAAACACATTTCTCCTTATTAATTAATAGAAATCCATAGAAGGATCTTTTAGTTTTTATTAGTCTTGTTCTTCTTATTAGTTGTGTCTATATTCCGCGTAGACATTAGCTTTTCAAAGCAAGAGTCTCTCTTGTGATTAGCTTGTGATTACATAGGTTAATCACCATCCTTAACAGGCAGTAAAGATCTATCTAGAGTGGGATCCAACAAGTGGTATCAGAGCTTGTTGAGAGTCTCTCATAAGAAGAATATTCCTGGATTTAAGATCCTTATAAACCTCACAACCAAACACCTTTTTAAAATGGCAGGATTTGACAATGATAGCGATGATGCTAGTGTTCATAGTGAACCCACCATTCCTCAACAACAACGAAACATTCAACCTCAAATCATTACCACTGTTTAAACACAACAATGCCAAAGTTTCCTTATTTGAAGAAGGATGAGTATGAGGTCTGGGCTATGAAGATGGAATACTGGATCACAAACAATGATATGAATATCTAGAAGGTGATTCAAAATAGCAATAGCTTGAAAAGGACTGGAAAGAGATTGTGATGAAGGTCATTATACTTTCCCCCAATGATGCTGATGAACCATGCTGTTCAGAGGGAAATCAAAGGCAAGAACTCCTTGCTTTAGTCTATCTCGATGATCTTTTAGCTGATTTCGCATTATAGGGATGATGCACAAGGGATATATGGAATGCAGTCAAAGTAGGTTTTGGTACGAAATGCTCAAAATCTAAGAAGATGATGAAAGTTCTAGTGCGAAAGCAAGAATTTTTAGAGTCAGAATTAGTTTAAAGCAGAGGGATTGCACAAAGGGTATGATAGGATGCAGAAAGATTCTCAGTCAGCTTAACCAACTCTAAGGACAAAGGCCAAGAGGATGAAGATATTAATCTCAAGTTTCTATAGAGCTTTACCCACTTAATAATTGGTCTCAGGTAGCTTTAACCTTGAAAAACCAAAGGTGGACTTGAACTTCTTTCTTTTTGATGATCTTTACTAACCAGTTAAATGACCTCTTGAGGTTGATATCAAAGGATACTCTACTGTTTTCAAGCCAATTCGAGGTCCAAGCCATTCTGCATTTGTTAGTACCACTTTAGTGCTAGCAAAAAGATGTCATATCTAGATAGTCATGCTATTCTATCTACCTACACTGCTCCATCAAATTCTAAGATTGGGTCTCGTAGAATCTGTAATTATAATTGAAGTAGTTCTTCAATCTTTTGTTGCTAGAATTACTGAGCCAGAACAACAAATGCATATGAAGATTTTGATCAGATAGAAAAATGAGTTCTGGAGGAGATGGGACTTAAAATGGCAAAATGGCTTATGTTTCTGTTTAGAGTACGCAAGTCTTGAGCAGAAAGCAGGAAGGTATGATTGATTTTTGATAAGAAGGCATTCTTGGTTTAGGTTCAACAAGCAGAAGGTCAGATGGTAAATGTGTCTTCTAAACGAGTTCACTTTGCCATGAGAATGCAGGACAAGGGAAGGAAATCACAAGCAGAGAATATTCCTCTTTCAAGATTCAGGGAGATTAGGAAAGAAGAAAGAAGTTCCAATAGCATTGATCACTTTTTGATACATTGTTGTATTGGACAGATCAGATGGTCGAGTAAATGGAGTTATGGCTTTCTAAGGAGTTTGTATATTGCTTGTATGTGATACTGGGATGCAATTGAAGAAGGTGCTGACAAGACTATTACAACTTGATCAACTGGAGCTAATACAAAGGAAGTTAGTACTGCAGGTGATGTTGGAGAATTTACTCTCATGGGTGTCACTTCTGAGGTACCTAACTGCCCTTTTGGTTGTGACAATAAGTATAATGAACTTCAAAAGCAGTATAATGAACTTAATGCAACAACATAGTGAATATTTTCTATACATGTTTCAGCTTGCAAGAATCACTTAAAACTTTAGAAAAACAAAAGAGAGTTCTTCAACAAAAAATCAGTGTCCATTGAGGACAAGATTAGGGGTTTGGTTGTCTATTGAACTTGAAAAATCCAAAATTATTCTACTAAAACATTCTGAAAGAATAAATGCTATTGCTAGACTGCCTAAGACCCCCAACCCAGACTTACAGACAAAAACTTGATAATCACTGTAGTTCAAACTAAAAAATGGAGGAGCAACTCTTCAAAACTTATAAGTTTAGGTTGATAGTTCCATGTCTGTTAGAACAAACGTCGGGTTTGGGATTTAATAATCTATATTGGGGAAAATGAGTTAGGATGGGATGAATCTGGCATTTAGTTGTATGTACACTAACTCTGGAATGAGTGGAGTAGTTTGACTCATTTCAATAGGTTTGGCCACTGATAGTATGAAAAGCTATGCTCCCCTCTCTCTGGAGACTTACACTCCTCTATCAGATCACATCTGACTTAGATGAATTCATCAGATTGTCTTATGGTACAAAGCCCTAACTTGGTGGACTCTAAATCTGTGTCTAATGACTTTATCTCTTGTGAGAACTGTGGACAAGTCTTCAGAGGTCAACTCAAATGACTTTGCCTCCAGTGATTCAAGTGTCAAAACTTCAGAGCCCAAGTCAAATGATTCTACCTCATGTGCATCTACTTCCAGTATATCCACATCTGAGAGTGAGGTAGTAGTGAGTCCTTTGCTGGAACAATATCCTTGAACTATTATGTTCAGGATTTACCTAGTTATCTCTTGTAATAGTTTGATAAGAATTGAAACACTTAATAGGACCGCGTACGCGGCCGCTCTCTAAGAGTGGTTATTTTAAAAAGGCAAGTCATTTTTAGGAAAAATAATTCTTCTACTTCAAAGTCTTGTTTTGTATGTGGTTGTTATCTTCATCTCATTGTATAGGATTGTAATTATTATGAGACCATATGCTAATGTTTTTCGCTCGGCCGCCTCCCCCCCACTCGTGGGATATCCTCAACTCGGGAACAATTTGGGACAATGTATTAGTGGGTCACTCAGTCAAATCTCTTGGTTCCCACAAGCAGTACATTCGTAGGTCTCGGCAAGGTCATACTATTCCTGACTGGGGGGGGGGGGGGGGGTTGCTAGACCAAACCATCGGTTTCTACTGGTAGGCCAAAAACCAGTTTTATGAGTAGGCCAAACTCACACAGTTTACTGGTAGGCCAAAACCAGTTCTTACTGATAAGCCAAAGGTGCCTGAACCAGTTCCTACTGGTAGGAAACGTAGTCCTTTTCCAGTTCCTTCTGGTAGAAGATATTCTCCATCAGTAACTTCTGGATGGTGGAAAAGTACTGCTAGACCTATGCCCCATTTAAATAGACCTACAAGTTCTTATTTTCAGATATTATCACCAATATGTTCCTCAAGTGTCTTATAATCATACTGTTACAATATGGTGGGGCTAAGAGGGCAACTGCTGTTAAGCCTAAGCAGGTTGTTCTTCGGTAGAGGTGAAAACACATAGAAAGGTTTATATCTGGGGTACCCAAGAACAACAGTGGATCTACTCTCATATTCATGGACAACCTTTTCAGAATCTCTCTACAAGGCAGCCCTCCAACAAGCATAGAAATGGCTTGGGGTTCCCTTAGATACTTAACTTTTGCTATGTGTTTATTGTAGGGAAAACCTTATTCAGATGCAGAAGATGAAGGGATCTTTTGATTGTGTTGTTTCTAGAAATATGACAGGTAACATGAAAGACTAGATGACTTTCAAGATTTTCCACGGAGGTAAAAGTGACTTTTGGAGGTGCGCGTCCGAAGGTTGGATTACTGGAAAAGGGACCAATCAGACTCCCACACTGGACTTTGAAATGTCTTACTATGTGAAGGAACTTGCAACATTTCAACTTGTTCGCAATCTCTCAGATTTGTGGACAAGAAGAATAGAGTTCTATTCACAGCACTTGGATTGTTCTTTGCTATCCAAGGACTTCATGCTTCCAGATGAAGTTATGGTGTATTAGGGTTCCAAGGAAAAATAGTCTTTACACCATTAACTTGATTAATCTTTAGTCCAAAGGGAAATTTAGCTCCTTTCTCCTCCGATAGGTGAAAGCCTCAGTTGATGAATCTGTTCAATGGCATAGGAGGATGGGCTATGAACTATAAACACTCAGCGCTTCCAGTTGGTAAAGGGTACTTAGTTAGAGGACTTCCCCCTTCTTTAAACTTTTCAAGAATGTCCATTCCTGTGTTGCTGGCTGCAAAGGCAAAGCAATACAAGCATCTTATAAGGCTATTATTGTGTGTGCTCCATTTCTAAGCTTTGCAATTGCTTCATATGGACATATTTGGTACTACATCAATTTAGAAGCATTGACAACACATTATTGCTTGCATCGCCCCCCCTGTGCTTGACTCACGGCTCTCGACATCATAGCAGGTTTTGTTGGGTTTTCTTTTTAGTACATAAGGATGGACTCTATTCTATCCTTAAGGACTTTATTAATTCTTGTTGAAAATCAGTTTGAATAAAAAGGTAAAAAAGCTAAAGATGTGATAATGGTAAATAGTTCAAAATTGCGCATATTATTGAACTTTGTGGGTCTAAAGGGATAAGAGGGATTTATAGTAATGCCAGAACCCACAAAACAAAATAGGATTTGTTTTACTGAGAGGAAAATTGTAACCCTTATAG
This sequence comes from Tanacetum coccineum, assembly GCA_026074375.1. Classification (NCBI taxonomy): domain Eukaryota; kingdom Viridiplantae; phylum Streptophyta; class Magnoliopsida; order Asterales; family Asteraceae; genus Tanacetum; species Tanacetum coccineum. Next base: position 9,804 of record BQNB010011840.1, on the reverse strand, counting down.
AGGCAGCTAAAACTATGTTCGTCTAACTAGTAAGTTACTCTACTATGATTTGGACTTGATAGCAGTAAGAATAGCTTGTTATGTCTTGAATTGAGTAATTTGTAACTAGGTCCTCATAATAAAGAACCATATGCCTTATTGACTGGGAACATTCCTTCAGTCAGTTATTTTAAACCCTTTGGGTGTCATGTGCCATTCTAAACACGAGTGATCATTTGGGTAAGTTTGATGGGAAGGCTGATGAAGGCTACATTGTTGGATACTCTGTAAGTAATAGAGCTAAGGGTGGCACAATTATGCACAATAAAAGGTAGAAGAGACTTTGGAATAGAAAAGGTATCTTGAGGAAAAACCTAATAGTACAAGTCTTGTCATTGAATGTAATTTTGACATTGGATTATTTGACTGATTACTTTCAGGCTATAAACGTAATTGTTTAAGCTAAACATCTGCTAGGAACACAAGAAAGCTTCAAACTAACCCCTGCAGGTACACAAGATGCTGATTCAAACTCAGAATGTGTATGAACAAGTCATCATATATCCTTCTTATCAATTCACACAGCCTTTAAGGAAGCTGAGCCTAAAGATACTTTTATTGATGACTGGTGTTGATTCTCCTCATGATTCTGCTGAAGAAATTTTTCAACAGGAGCTTGCAAGGCTAAAAGGTCAGGTAAAAAGAGCCACCTCTGATGTAAAGGATGCAAAGGAACTTTAGCAGAGAGCAAGGACAAAAACAGTTCCTCCTGGTAGCATACCAGTTCCTACTGATAGCATCCAAAATCCTTCTGGTGGTACAACGATTTCTCCTGGTAATGTTTCAGTTCCTACTGGTGGTGTTCCCGCTGCGCTTCATACTGGTAGTTCAACTGATCTCATTCTTTGATTGATGAGACTTCAACACGATTTCTAGTAATCTGACCTTGGAAATAATGAAATCCCTCACTTTGGTATTTTTCTCTTCTTCATCCCTCCTATGAGATGGAGTGTGGTTGCTGATCTATAAACAATTTAGCATCAACAGTAGAAAGTAGTCTGTTGGCATCTAAGTGAATCCATACCAATTCACTCAAATCTCTGATTATTGGGGATCATACTTTAGCTGTGCAAACGAGAAGCAAGGTCAATAAGACTCCTACTGGTGAATCTACTTTTATCAATTATATTCATGACCAACAAAGAAACAATCATACAGACTTTCAACATTATCTATTTGCTTGTTTTCTTTCTCAAGTTGAACCCAAGTACTATAGCTATAGGCCCTTGAAGATCCAAGCTGGGGGTGTGTTATGCAGGAAGAGATGCAAAGTTCAAGTTTAATAATGTTATGGGTTTTGTTGATTTACCTGAAGATAAATATGCTATTAGACTAAGTGGATACTCAAAAATAAGAAAATGTCAGGGGATTGTTAGTAAGGAACAAGGCTAGACTTATAGCACAAGGACATAGACAGGAGGAGGGCATTGATTATGATGAAGTCTTTGCTCCAGTTGCAAGAATAAAGGCAATCAGATTGTTTTTAGCATTTGCCTCTTACCTAGGATTTATGGTTTATTAGATGGATGTTAAGAGTGTGTTTCTTTATGGTAGAATTGATGAGGAAGTATATGTCACTCAACCTAAGGGATTTGTGGATCCTCAATCCAAGAGGGTTACAAGGTAGCCAAAGCTCTATATGGACTTATCAAGCACTAAGAGCTTGGTATGCACCCTTTCTACCTTTTTGCCTGAAACTTGGTTTACAGCTGGGGCACTCATTGACAAGACTCTCTTTCTTAAGGAAGCACAAAGAGATAGCATCCTGGTATACAAGTTTATGTGGCCTCCTCGTCATCCCTACTTCTGTCGGCGATCTACAAAGAAGGCCTGGTTGTGATTCCGCAATTTGCGGCCTGATGAAGGAGAATTTGAATGAGTGCTATGGGAGAACTTACTTTCTTCCTAGGATTACAAGTTCAGCAAAATCTGATGGATTTTTATCAGTCAAAACAAGTATGTAAAAGTGATACTGCAGAAGTTTGGATCCTTGGAGGACTGTTAGGACTGGCCACCTACACCCTAGAAGCTCAAAAGCCTAAGTCTCGATATGAACCGATAGTCCTGTAAATTGCTAACATTTGTACAGATCCATGATATGTTCACTAATGTGCTTAAAGCTTCAAGACTGATATATGTTTGCAGTCAAGTGCTTGTTCAAGAATCAAGGTCACTCCTACTACTTCCAATTAGAAGCAGTGAAGAAGATTTTCAGAAGTATCTTAAAGAGCCAACCTAAGTTGGGGGTTTATGGTAACCCTAGAGAGTCACCTTTTGTGATTGATAGACTTATAGTGACAGTGATTTTGCTTGGGGCAAAACAAGGATAGGGAATCCACAATGGTGGTTGTAGTTTCTAGGTAGGAGGCTATAATCCTTATATGGAAATGACAAGACGGCCAAACAATTGTGGCCTACCCTCTTCACTGCAAGCTGGTATTGTTGGTGCTGCCTACTGGCTGTTCGGTCAGGTGCTTTGGATACAAAATCAGTATGATTTTGGGTATAACATTTATGAATACCCAAATCTTTATTGCTAACAAAGTACACATTTGCATAGTTAAAAAACCCAGTTTTTCACAAAGAATCTAAGCAATAGAAATTATGGCACATTTCATATGAGGATGCAATATGAAAAGGAACTTATTCAAGTGATTAAATACATACTGATGATTAATGTAGATGATTTGTTACCCAAAGCATTTGATGGCCCTAGGTTTATCATCTTGTGGTTAACTTGGATGCTCAATCCATAGGAATCTATGATTGAGGGAGGATTTGGGAAAGTTACCAAGGGGAGGACTGTTGTAGTAAAAAAAAAAAATTTACCACTTATTTTTTTGCTACAATATGTTTCTTCTAGTCGTTGTATTTTTCTTTTGGTAGTTTTATTTTTTTCTATTGGTAGTTTTAGTTGCTTTACTTGTCTGTCATTAGTTCATTCTGCTAGTTACTTTTTCTTTCCATTTTATTGTATATGTTTTGTGTGTTTTGGCCTCATCTTTTTGCAGTCTAATGGTTCAAGAGGGTGGATTAGTGCGTTACTAGTGTTCTACATGGACCAGTTGGTCTTGTTTTAATGAAAACGACTTCATACTGGTAGATCAAGTGTTCCCTCTGGTTTAACCAGAGTTCCTACTGGTAGTTTTCATTTTTCCTACTGGTAGAATACTTCCTACTGGTAATGTTAATTTTACTTCTGGTTGACTTTTCTTTGTGCTGGTTATATCTGTTCGTGCTGGTAGATTAAATTAACTTTTCTCTTCATTAAAAGTTACATTTAAGATATTGGTGTCATTTTATTAGTCAAAGGTGCTATATTAACTTTTTAAATGGATTTTACTGTTATCTCACATTTTAACAGTTATTTTTTTTCCATCAAACCCTAATTACCAAACGGCCCAATAGGAATTGAGATCATTTCTCTATATAAATTAAATTCCCATTCTCTACCAGTACCAACTCACAATTACGATCAACACCCAGCACAAAATCTCAACCTTATCTCCACAGCATCAATGGCCGCACTAAGATATCGGGATGAACACAACAAAGTGGGTTACTTGCAAAAACCCAAAGGCAGTGATGATTATCATCAGATCCTTGACTTTTTGGGGGGCTTCACACATAAGGTATGCTTCTATCACATTGACCCCTTATCTTTGACTCCTTTGTAAACAATTCTTGTCTACGGCTACACTCAGGTCTCCCTGAGTTAGGGACCTCTATCTATCTAGCTAAATTGATGGCGACTCACTACACAATTAATGAGGACTTAGTAAGGGGTTCAACTTTAATTAGCTGATGTATTGGGGGTATTGATGATTTACCTATTGCGAAACTTTATTAACTTGGTATGGATAATCTTGGATATGTCACTGAAGGCAAGTTAACCTTTTACAAGAATAAGTTTTCACCTCAATGGAGGTTTTTGGTCCACACCATTCTTCACTGTCTCAGTATCCAAGTCTGTAGTTGGGAATCAAATATTGGTAGGCCAATTTGCCGTTGCTCTTATTTGTCTGTCTTGATAGGGAGGAAATTTAACTGGTCTAGTTACATTTTTAAGGGGATGGTTAGTAACATAGGCAATGCTAAAAAGTTTTTAATGTATCCTAGATTTCTTCAAACCATTTTGGCTATAGAAACTAGTAATACAAGACCATACAAAGTGTTCAAGCTATCTAGTAAACTTTTTGCTAATATGAAGCTAAACTTTGAGGGGCAACCTATGCCACTTTTAGCTGCTATGCTTTCTCAAGAAGGTGAAGGTGCAGGGGTAGTTGCACCAGCTGTCCCACAAGTCATACCTGAACCTACTCCTGAGCCTATGCCTGAGACTGACCAACCTTCAGACCATTTGACTGCACCCCCAAGACAACAACCTTCTGACCCTATTGCTCTAGTCTTTGAGCATGGTCAACGTTCAGACCCAGATATTGCCTCTTTTTCACAAGTCCAAGAGACTAAGAATGCACCTTCCACTTCCACCAATGGGGAAGATGAACCTTTGGGAGGCTCTTTCCATGCCCATCCATCCAGGTCCACTCCAGCTTCCCCTGCAGGTCACACCTCAGGAGGTGCCGAGGACCCTATTACTCTAACTGCTTTTTCTGCTGTAGTTTCTACTCTTGTGCAGCAAGTACATTCTTTGGAAACTGAGCTCAAGGCACACAAGCAGCTATTTAAGGATGTGGTGGGAAAGTTGGTCAAACAAGTCAAAGCTATAGAAGTGAAACTCAAGACAAAGAAAAGGAAGGTGGTTGTGAGTGATTCTGACAAGAAGACAGAGAGAGAGCAAGATGTCGATTTGGTGCTCTACAGGCATTGGTAATGCAGCTGTGACTGTTGATTTACCAAATCTCACTTGTGGTCCTTTCTAGGCGGGAATCATGTGCTATTTCCTATGATCTCTACTTATGATGATTCCTACTACTGATGTTCCTTCTGGTGCTGCTCCTCCTGGTCCTTTCAACCGTTTTCCTGGTAGCACAACTGTTCGTTTCCTAATAGTAGTTTCTATCCTGCTGGCTGAAACAATTCCCTGTAGGAGTGGTACTACAAATGCTACTCACCTCTCATCACTTGTCAGAGATGCCAGAAAGGGAAAAGGTGTTGCTGTTGAAGAACCTACTCCAACTCAAGATAAGACTTTCAAGCAATTAGAAGAAGAAAGACTAGGTTGGGAGGCTGCTCAGAGATTCAAGACTAAGAAACTAGCAGATTTGGAAAGCAGAGCTGATCTCTTATGAGGATGACTAATTTAGCTAGCAGAGTCTCAAGACTTTTGAGATGACTGAAGTCCAAAGAAAGAAACAGCAAGAGGTTCTTGCATCTGCTGCAAACTACTCAGATGCTACTTGGGATATAATTTTGGCTCGTCTTCAAGCAAATCCAGACTTATCTTTCATAATTTTCGGGGTCAACTTTACTGGATGGATGATTTTGCAGCAGGAATGGTTTGTTTTGGTCAACTTATGAAGAAAGAACTTGCTGATCTGAGCAAAGGGTCCCAGAATATGCTTTTGCCCATTTATCGTTTACCGTCCAAGAACTAGAGGGATAGGCTGTGGACACCAAAATCAGCTCAGGCAATATATACGAACTTTGTGAAGAATCAAGGTCCTTGTGTTATACCTCTACTGGTCGGAATTGACTCAAGTTAGAATCTCGCTCTGAACATCTTCAAGAAGAGTTTTGCTAGATTCAAAGAGCAGTTGCATTCACACAGGGGTTTGAAAAGAAGATTAGGCTAGTCCATGCACTAGTGCTCTTTTTAAGAAACTTTCAAAGAAACTCAAGACTGGTGATGTTGAAGTAGACGTTGAAGCTCCTTCTCACGGTGTTCCACAGGAAGTAGAAGTTGAAGCTCCTTCTCAAGATGTTTCACGAGAGAAAGTTGATGCTCCTTCTCATTCTCAGAATATTCCAGAAGCTCAAGTTGAAGTTCCTTCTCAGGAAGCTACAGTAGAGGATGTTGAAGTTCCTTCTAACATTGCTTCTAAAGCACAACAAACTGCCTCCTCACTCAAGAAGGTTGGTACCAAGAAGAAGCTATTAGGCAGAAAAGGTGTTCATACTTCTCAATCTACCATTCCAATTGAAGAAGGAGATCCTGACGCTGAACACAAATTGTGCATTAAGTATGCTTCTGATGAGGATTCTGCTTCTGATTGTGATACACCTGTTCATTTATATGCTGTTGTTGACTGGGAGTTATTGCCTACGGGGTTAGGATCGATCAATGCCATCTACAGACTAGACAACTCTCGCAAGTACTTCACAAGCCTTAGGGAAATCCTTCACTTGGTCACTAGAGCAGACTTGATGACGATTTATGGCCGTGTGATGACGTTTTATCAAGATAAGAAAGCTGAGGGAGTTGGTCTTGTTCTTTGGGGAGATCTTAAGATTTTGATGGATTCACCTGAAGTGAATGATGGTAGTGATTTTTGGAAGAACCAACACACCTGGAGTATTCAAAACTGGAAGCTATATTCTTTTTCTGGTGTTCATGTGTTGGAGACAGTTAGTGGACTGGTTATACATATGTTTGTGGACAAGAAGTATCCCCTCACTATCAACCTTATCGAAAGGATGCTCGATCATCAGCTGGAGATTTGTCACGGAACAGTGGGTAATGAACTTACCACTGCGGTTCAGTTGATTGCCTTTCTCAAGAAACAAATTTCTGATTCCAAGCGTCCTAAGGTTCATGAATGGTACTGTTAAGTTTATTATATATCATAAATCTTTTTGCTATTTAAAATATATTTTTGATATATAAAGTTTTTATGTAGAACCTCTATACTTATTAGCTTTTGCACAGTGTGACATAAACATTTTTGAGTGTGCACCAAGCTTTGGATATGGAAACAGTTTTTGGCATGCTGCTTGGTTTTATTGCAACACATTTTGAACAAAAAGAGAATTTTTCAGGGATTGGGTGTTGGCTAACCACCACACAACAAATGGTGTTCAACTCACCATGTCTCACAGACAAGAAAGAGTTGATTCACCATGAGGGTACGGCTCTGGTGTGACTCTCAAATCCGTTGATAGCTTTAATAGTTTGCTCAAAACTATAGGGTCTTTAACTCACCCATGCTTCTTTTGCTGAGAGTTAAATGGTTCTCAATTGCCAGGCCTCTCAGGCTAGAATTAATTGAACTATGGTTTCAATTCCCAGGTCTTTTAGGCTAGAATGAATTGATATAGCTGTAATGGTTTGCTTAAAACCATAGGGTCACTCAACTGGCCAATGTTTGAAGTACCAATTAGTTGAGATGGTTTGTAATCCACCATGGGAGCAACCCTTTCTGGGTCCCAAGGATTGCCTAGTCCTGAGCAAACGGCTACAGGTAAAGACCTATAAAATCCGTTTATGGCTGTGATGATTTGCCAAAAATCATTAGGGTATTCCAATTCATCGATGATTCATGTTCTAAGAGTTGGACTGGTTACTAATTCACCAGGGTGATGTCATGATTCCACCAAAGGATTAGCTAGCCCAAGAGTGAGTAGCTACTTGGTAAAGGCTTATCAAATCTACTCATGTTGCTGAGGTGGTTCAAAAGTCTGTTGCTGGTTCCGGATTTCCTGAAGGTTCTTCAATGTTGCTGACTTTTGATGTTCAAGTTCAACCAGGCTACAAATACTGCAACCTATATGGTTCTATGAATGAAGACTCATCTGCTTGACACAATATCTGCTATAAAGATGCTGCTTCCTCTAGAGACGTTCAGCTAATATGTGCAGAATTTTCAAGTATGCAAGTCAAGACTCAAGCAGATTAGATGTTGCTGCAAAGTTCATATTTCAATCCTCAAGGATCAAGACTGAAGATCTATCTAGAAACTGGAAATTAACATTGTCAAATTCCAGTTTAGGGGAGGATTGTTAGGAATAATTGTAATACTTAGTTTCTACTAGTAGGTATGTAGTTCCTACTGGTAGAGTAGTAGTTCCTACTGGCAGGTATGTAGTTCCTGCTGGTAAGGTTATTATCATAGTTAGTCCTGGTAGGCTAAATCTAGTTCCTACTGGTAGAATACTTAGTCCTGGTAAAGTCAAATAGTTATTCCAGGATAAGATTTTAGTTAGTTAGAGATGAGGATATGCATGAGCTGAATAAGGAAGATATTCATGCATATCAATCTTACGCGTTTTTAGTAAATGCTGATTAGGGTTTCTCCACTATAAAGAGAACCTACGGCTTAGGGAAATGTATTGATCCAGAAAAACATATTTCTCCTTGTTAATTAATAGAAATCCATAGAATGATCTTTTAGTTCTATTAGTCTTGTTCTTCTTATTAGTTGTGTTTATATTCCGCATAGACATTAGCTTTCTTAAGCAAGAGTCTCTCTTGTGATTAGCTTGTGATTACATAGGTTAATCACCATCCTTAACAGGCAGTAAAGATCTATCTAGAGTGGGATACAACAATTTTCAATTTGACATATCTTTTTATCTATTTATTTTTCTTATGATTTAATTTCACCGTATTTTCTAAAATTTCGTGATCTTTAATTCAACATTCATTTTGATATGTTTTTATAAATTTTTAGCTTTTCACATTTTTAAAGGGTTTATTTTGAATTTTTTTAACAACTTTAACTTTAATTTGAATACAAACTTGATTCGTAAAAGATATATACTTTTGAAGACAATGTTTGATGGGTAAGAGAGTGTGTGAGTCTTTATACAAGCGAGAATGATGTTAATATGATGTTGCGGGAAAGCTACGGAAACCCAAACAAACTAATTCTCTAAGCGGGTAAGGAATTGCGAAACGAGTTGGGTTAACAATTTTTATCGCCGCCGTTATGCGCGGGTATCCAACTAGTATGTTATAATAGTCACAAAATACATACAATACGAATTAAAAGGTTGGTGTCAACACATTATACTATTAACCCAAATCACTTTTTTATAAACAAAATTATAGTGTTAAAAAAACTTTTGAAAAATAAAAAGCATGCTATGAAAACACCTCTTAGTTATGAGAAGAAAAAAAATACCCCCTTAAGTATAAAAAATCAACATAAATCGACCTCAAAGTTACAAAATAGCGTCGTCGTAACGCGCGGGTTCCTTTCCATCTCGTTGATGCACAATCTATATGATAAACATTAAATTTTGTAGATAGTATGTTATTTGGCCCTCCAAAATTTCATGAATTATACTTTGGCTCTTTTAGGAAAAATGTTGAACCTCCGGCTAAGAAAAATATTTTAACATTTTAACAACTTTTTTAGGGATGATTAAGTATCTCACAATACAATACTTACACAAGAAACTATCTCACATATGCAGGACTTAACCCACAACTATTTGGATTTGGTTAAGAAGCGTATCACACAAGGGGGATACAATTAGACATAAGCTCTTTGGTAACTTTTTTGCAACTTACTATTTTTAATTTGTTACAGTAACTTTCAAGAAAAAAAAGTTCATTAGAAAAATGCATGGCCTATTCCCTTACATGTCCCCATCCCTAGCTATTTCTTCCCGAATTAGAGTTATACAAAACTCAAGATTAATCAACCAGTAATGTCATTGCACGACACGAATACTCTTACTTTCATAGGTAACAAAACAAAAACAAGAAGTTTAGGCAACTCTAATAATGGTAGAAACTTTGGAACTAAAATGAGTTGCAAATATTGTACAATGACAGTAACCATAATGGTCTCTATTTCAATTGGGTAGTGATTATTTTTTTTTACTATTAAAAAATCCTCAATTTATTTCCTTGTAATT
>BQNB010011839.1:0-80489 GCA_026074375.1 Tanacetum coccineum | reverse complement strand
GCAACTTATGGCACGGAGTGACATGGACTTGAAGATGGCTAAAACTTGTTATCATTCACATTGTATGTAACTAGATTTTGGGATCTACCGTTGTAAAACTCTGATTTTAAATGATTGATAACGTATCTTTTGAACAAACATCTCTTTTGAGTCGTTTTCTATGATTATGATTATTGTATCCATGAAGTAATACCCCAAATTAGCTTCCGCTGCTATATGTAAAAATGGGGGTGTTACATTTATAGAGTTAAACTTTAACTGATGTTTATTGGGAATGTCCGTCATTAAAGTACTTCTAGCTTTCACCTCTAATCTTCTCTAAGCCTTTTCTTCAGCAATTGTAATAGGCATCATTGTCACAACACCTTTCTCAGTTGTTGTTTTTGGCAAGGTTGCACCATTCTCTATGACTTACTACTGTGCATAGTCTATCATCTGGATATATTGTTCAATCCTCATCCTCCATATCTCATACTCACCAGGTTTGAGCATGGGAACTTTGTATGCAACCACCATATGTGCAGAATCTTGATCCATATCTTTTAGCAAAAACAGATTCTTCTCCCACTGATTCCTTTGAGTCTTTTTTGTAGCTGCATTCCCACCAAATCTCTTTTCAACAGCTTCCAGCAACTTCTTAGCATCCTTTATAGAGTTAAACTTTAACTGATGTTCATTGGGAATGCCCATCATTAAAGTACTTCTAGCTTTCACCTCTAATCTTCTCTGAGCCTTATCTTCAGCAGATGTAATAGGCATCTCTGTCATAACTCCTTCCACAACTTTCGTTTTTGGCAAGGTTGCACCATTCTCTATGACTTCCCACAGTGCATAGTCTATCATCTGGATATATTGTTCAATCCTCATCCTCCATATCTCATACTCACCAGGTTTGAGCATGGGAACTTTGTATGCAACCACCATGTGTGCAGAATCTTGATCCATATCTTTTAGAAAAAAACAAAAACAGTCACTAACAAAATAGCATAAACAATAGTCCCACAACATTCGAAACACATCTACTTAAACCCCTTAACCCTAAACCATATATTAACCCTAACCTTACTACACAACCACTCAAAGCCATAAATAAATCACTAGTATACCCTAAATCACACTTTAAAACAGAATTTAAGCAAAACAACCTGATTTTTTATTTAGGGTTTTGTATACCAATTATATAGTCAAATACTTCACATAGTCTAACAAAATAACCTTACGCTAATCACATACACTTAAACAAACACAAATAAAATAATACAAAATAATTAATTATCGATCATACCAATATACGAGAGCCTTTGAGTAGCTTCACTAGGATCCATATTACATTCTTTGAGCATGGTGTACACATCGTCTACACTATATTTACTAGCAACCTCATGATCTCTAACATCATGAATCATCTTCAACCTCCGACATGTTTCGTTCTGATCCATGTTACATTCTTTAAGCATAGTATACAAGTAAACAATACTATATTCACTAGCAACCTCTCTAATATCATGAATCATCTTCAACCTCCGACATGTTTCTGTTTGATCCATGTTACATTCTTTAAGCATGGTGTACACCTCATCAACACTAAATTTACTAACCTCTCTAACATCACGGATCATCTTCAACCTCCGACATGTTTCGTTTTGATCAAGGTTACAGTCTTTAAGTGTTGTGTAGATGATATCATCGTTAAGGTAGTTTTTGCACACTGCTAATCCTACAATCATCTTGATTTTATGAACGGATCTTGTGCTTGGAATTAAAACCTTGCAAGTCGTGTTTGTGGTTGTCATGTTTGCGAATGAGATATATGAGAGCTAAACCTTGTGATCTAAGCAACTAGCAAACGAAGCGTATTACTCGACAGTCGAATAAAGTCGACCTTGAGAATGATGAGAAGGAGATCGGGGAAGTTGAATTCTTAAGAGAATGTGATGTTTTAGGTTATGAGCATACGTGTATTTATAGGCCAAAGAATAACGTAGGGAGCAAGACTTTCCTTATCTGACTATAAATTTATTTAACTTAATTAAAATAAGTAATTCGATCATTCTACCACATTCTATATATTCGATTTCGAATTATATTACAATTCAAACTCTAAAAAACCGCCATTGACATTCCATATTGTGTTCAATCTGAATCATATTACAATTCGATCAGTAGTTAGTAACTAAACTCGAATTGTTTTTGTAAGTTAAAAAAATACATTTAATAATATACATAGATTATACATACTAGACGAGTATTTGTCCATATCGGCGGAATTTTAAATTTATTAACGCCAAATAATTATAGTTATAATATTTTGGTAAGTGTTTCGTGTAACGTTTATGCATACAACGTAAAATAATAAAAATGTAAATGAAAAATGTTAGAACATACCATAATTCAACTTAAAATAAAACATGATAACAATTTAGTTGATATATATTTATTTTCTTCTAAAAAGAAATATTTCTAGCTTTTTCTTTGATGTGTTATATATATATAGTTGCAATTGCAATGATAAATATAAATGTAGTACAGAGTATGTATTAAATATAACTAGACGTATGCCCGTGCATAGCGACGGGATTTTAAGTAGCAATGGTTATAGTTAAAGTGTTGTAGTTAAGTGTTTCGTGTAACATCTAGCAATTGACGTTAACAAATAAGGATTGAAATATATATCAGGCCGACCGCAAACGTTTTTCCACCGACTAACGGCGAAGGGGGAATAACGTTTACAACTTTTAAGGCGGATGGTGTACTTTTTGGTTCAAGGGACTAGGGACGCTGGTTAACGAAACCACATAGGAGCATCGGTTGTAGTTTACTCTATATAAGTGTAGTAAGAGTAGTATTAAATATAACTAAAAACGTATGGCCAGTGGCATGGCGACGCGGTTTAAGTAGCAATGGTTATAGTTAAAGTATTGTAGTTAAGTGTTTCGTGTAACATCTAGCAATTGACGTTAACAAATAAGGATTGAAATATATATCAGGATTGAAAACATGATTGTGATAAACTTGCAAAAAAGAAAAATATGATAGAGATTGAGTAATTTTAGAAAGAGCATTAATTTTTAAAATATTTTTATGTGGGAAAGTAAATAAAAGATTGAAACTGAAGTTTTAAAGGGATATATTTTGGGGATTAAACATTACTTAATTTTAAGTTTTCAATGATTCAAAAAACACATGCGTGCATTATATGTATTACAGATTGATAAACTTTTTAAGACTAATCATAAAAAAAATCATCATACTTGTCACAAAATACTTATATAAACAGCAAATAAAAAAATACTTATGTGGGCATTAATGTTTATTTTTTCGTCTTTTTCTGGGTATTGCCGGCCATTTTACCCTTCAAATTACATAAATGGTCTCTGTAGTTTTGCAAAAATTGCATCCACCATCCTTGGGGTAATTACATAAATAGTCCTTGTGGTTTGACGAAAATTGCATCCACCGTCCCTAGTATTCTTTTTGCGGATCCTCTCCGCCCCATACCAAAACCCAGATCCCGGTAAACACAAATCAAAAATCTACAACAACCCATAATCACCGCTTCTAAACTTAAAAATCACGAATCCAACCTTGGTGGTACTATAAAAGATCACGAGGTTGTGTTTTGTTCGTTGGTTGTGGGTTTGCTGCGATGAACGCACCTAGGGACGTTGATGGTGATGTGGAAGGTGAAGTTGGTATGTCTTGCCCCGTGGAAGGCTACCATTCCAAGCCCATTTATTGGGGATGGGTTTTTTCATGTTTCTCGGAAGAATAGCTCGTTATGATGGGTCGTGGTAACGGAGCAGCCACATTAATGATGTCTCTTGGTTCGATTTATATGGAAGTTACTTGTGAAATCTATTTGGAAGATGCTGCTGAAATAAACTACGTGGACAATATTTAAGAGTTACCATATATTTTGTGTTAGCTATTCATGAGTCGTTTTCATGAGGTGATGTAGCCATCTTAATGGCTTAAAGTTAGGAAGTTGTTATTGCTTCTTTCTTTGGTTGTCATTAAAATGGTGTGTCATTCTTATGTCGTTATTGGTTTTTGCACTGTGGTGCGTTCTTGTTGTACCCATGTAACGGGCTGGGTTGTAGGACTTCACCTACACCTTTTGTACTTAAACGCTTTTTGATGTAATCCTATTTACCGAGGACCCTTTACCCAAAAAACTCAAAAATCACCTCCTCAAACAACAAAAACAGCAACTAGATCATCATTTAATCCCATTCAACAAAAAAACCAATCCCGATCTAAAACAAAACCCTTCACAAATATCTCAAATCACAAACCCAAACATGTGCACACAAACAAAAACTACAACACAACCCAATCGGTACACACTGATATGTACCCATCATCTTCATACAAAAAACCCTAGTCATTCACATCAACAAAAAAAACAAGATCCCGAAATCAAGAAATAAAAAAACTAAACTCAAAACAACCAATCCTGATCTAAAAACATCACCCTGTCACAGGGTATCCCACCTCTGACCAATCAGAATCAACCTCACCAACTAACCCTAAAAATCACAAAAACCTAATCACTTATCATCTACAAAGATCTACGTAAACCTAACCCTAAATCCGACGGATACAACACACTTTGACGACAGCAGCAACGATATCGGTGGTTATCAAAAGAGAACCGGCTGTGAATAAATGTGTTTGTTCTAGAGTTAAAGTTGGGATTACTATAGCTAAGTGGAACTGATGAAATAGTATATATATATATAAACAATATATATATATATATATATATATATATATTTACTAGATATATATAAATTATTATATAATATATATATATTTTTATTATATATATCGTATTTTAAACAACCCCCCCCCTAAAAAAAATCCTGAACCCCGAGCACCAAACTGAACTGTTTTGTTTGTTCTTAATGGTGGATTTCGATTTTGGATTTAAGTGTCTTTTCTTTTTTTAAGTTTAGAGGTTTAGTAGAAAATGGGTTCAAAAGTTTATGGAGTGTGGCAGCTTCTTGCAAAACGTGACATAAATATTTTAATGTTAGATCTTCATGATTGTGGAATAACATATATAAAAAAATTCAAGGACGGTTGATTCAATGTTTGCCAATCACAAGGACCATTTATGTAATTTACCCTAAGAGGGTAAAATGGTCATCGGTATCCATAAAAAGACGAAAAAATAAACATTAATGTATACATAAGTATTTTTTTTTTGTTCGCTGCCTACAAAAGTGTCGGTAACCAATAAATCACTTTACTTCATGTTAAGAACAAGCAATTAAGATTAGGAGATGAGAAAAATTTTAGAGAGAGAGAATGAGAGAAAATGGAAGGATTACTTGCAAATGAAAAGTTACAAATGAACCAACACCCTCTCCATCCTTGAAGATGTGTATTTATAGTTAAGACTAAAAGGCTTGCATGCCTTTAGTAATTCTACGGGTCGGGCCGGGCTCGGGTTTACTTGGGCTTTCGCCCGATACACGTGACCGATTAGATTACAAATAAGAGCCTGTTTACCCGTCTAGCCTATTACAACGTATATTAATTTAGTTACCGAGACCTAATATAATTATGAATGAACTTTCATTGTTCGACTCAATATTTTGAGGCTAACAATCTCCCTCAAAGTGAGTTCATTGTGACACTCCTTCGTGAGATCAATGAGATTGCTTTTGTCGTTAAGCTCTTATGATCTTTGTCTCTGTCTACGTTGTAGGCTTGTTCCTTCATGCTTTGTGATCTTTGATCTTGAGCCTTTGTCATTGTCTTTAGACTTCGTCTTTTCCGTCCGAGATCTTTAAATCTTTATCCTTCCGTCTTGATCGTCTTTGCCACCTTGCGATCTTGTGTCTTGACCAACATGCTCATACTTTGCATCATCTTGAAAGCTTGCTAACAATCTCCCTTGATAGACTTGATATCTTTGAAGGAAGATCTTGTATATCAGAGTTTGTGCGGAAGTCTTTGTCTTTAATTCTTGAGCTTTCATGATTCTTGAATCTTGATGCTTATAGAATGTCTTTGTAGTTTGAGCATGAGCATGTGGTAATGAATCCGACTTCAGCTGGAATGAGGCATCACCATCTCCATCTTTATGTATCCTGAAATAAAACAGTTAGCAATAAAGCGGGTGGACGAATATGGCTTTGTCATTCGTCCGGATTTGGTTAGATTAACCTCCGGTTCCGTAGGACCGTTTTACAGTATAAATATTGTACCTGTGATCAGGTAGATTCAAAGAATCTCCTTGACAGGGTTTCCAGCTCAAAGCGTAGGGTCTTCTAACACAGATGTATTAGATTTGCCATGCTTGCTAGTTCTCATTACCGGAACGTCTCAAAGCAGACAACACGGTAAGAGTGAATCAGATAGTTACTATCTTTCTGATTATGTCGTCAATTCATTTACTGGACCTTTATCGATATCCAGTTGACACAAGCTTGATTCATATAGAATCTCGCAAGTCACCTACCGCAGTGCTGTTTGATGATGACACTGGAAGGATTTCCATTCGTCATTGTGAATACTAAAGAGTATCACTCTGAATGTTCTGGCAGAATCACAAGGATAATGCGTAGGACTCTTGTTAACAGCTTGTGAACTTAATGATGTTCAACAAGTGTTTGTCATGGAATGTGTCCTAATGAGATTTATTTGATGATCTCTTGGCTCTAGACTCGATTAGTGCATTTTGGTTTTTAGTAATCGGAGGCTGGAGCAGACTGCCACCTATTCAATATTAACTAACTCGGAGTGAGAAAGTCAATAGAAGTCGTGTGTATCTCCGTGACAAATGAGACAAGTTTCTTTTGAGAGAAACCCGAATGGCTGGGAAGGGTTGTGCAGTGCATCACTGGGTCCATGATGTCTTGTCTTCAATACCAGAATTCATCTTTGTGAATCTGATAGATTATGTATTGACCCGGTTTCTGCCTAAAGTTGTGTGGAGGGCTTCATTCTTTTCACCCTTTATCCATACATTTCTTTTTAATTCTTCAACCCTTCTATGTTACAAAGAACGTCATTACTAAACACCTTGTTGTGATATGTTCCAGTGTAGCTTAATCTTTGTCAGGCATTCTTCCCTTACACATCATCTTCCTATATACCTAAGGCACTGCTATTTTCTAACTATTAATGTGGCCTTGGGTTAGATCCTCGGTTCTGGTTGGATCATAAGACAAATACCTGACCTTACCACCTTATGACTTCAGAATCGTCATGAAATAAGATGTTGTAGGGTATGAGATCGTAACCATAAAACTGTTTCCGAATAGCACTTTTGGAGGTCTTTTTTAGACACATTTTTAATTACCATTTACTCCCCTTATTTTATTTCTAAGTCACGTAGTGTTGAAAGTACTGTGTGATTAAAATTTGTATTTGGAAAAGGCCATGGGGAAAATCTTTTACTTGCATAATTACATAGAACTAAACTTGCTCCCCCTTAAATTTTACGTATGTTTGACACCAAAAAAACAATGTACCAAGTTGTAAAATGAATATATAAAATGAGGTGAACCTTAGTCATCTTATAAATAACTATAATTCTATGTATTGTTAATTATTATCTTGTGTTATTAAAGAGATTTTTGGGAAGGTTTGAATAATAAGAATGGTCGTGATATGATGTATCCAAAACTCATTAAAACTTTGTTTTTCTGAAAACTCCACTTGAAAGAGAGTTTTGAACACGCCAATTTGAAAAGATTATGAATCGTTAGTGAGAAATTCTTGAAAATTGTGTTCACCTATGAAAAACATAATGTTTAGAAGACTTCTCTTCCAACTTCTAGGGTAAGCGCCACTGGGGGGCGTCTTTTTTTACACTATCCTTTTTCTTGAGCTCAAAACTTTGAATGTCTTGAAAGAACAGCTCAAGACCGAGAAAATTGATTTTCTCGTTGTTAGGATAAGTTATCTTTATAGATAAACTTTCCTTTCTTTGAAGTCCGGGTTATGTACTGATATTCACATAAGCCATTAAGAAAATTAGAAATGACAGTTTGAACGCATTTGAACACTCTGTTCTGAACTTCATTTACACGCCTGTGTCGATTTTAATCAACATTTTAGGTACGTAAATGTTATCGATTCAAGAGACAGTCGAGAAGAATATTTTTTTGACCATTTTCTTTTTTTTGATTTTTGTATTTTCTTTTTGAAATTTCTTATATGTTTTTTTATTTTAGTTTTATATAAATTTATTTACATTGTGACCTCACGCATTGATATTGTGATGGTGAAATAGTTATTCTAACCTCTTTTCATGATGTAGCTGTCTTGTCTGCTGAAGGAAACTTTGGACCAGCTTTGAACTTGATTGTTCATTGTGTGGTCAGTGGGGGGGTATTCCGAGTTCTGAAACTGTTTCATGGGATCAGAAGTCCATTGCTTATTCATAGATGAAATTCTTGAAGCCCTGGTTTCTCAGATATCAGTCTTTTCAGCAACCAAACTCGGAGTCCTTCCTTTGTAGGATTTAAAGATGTACCTGCATGTATGTTAAGTGTACCTGCACTGACATCAAGAGTTTGTTTGCATTCATATTGGTTAGTGATATCGTCATTTGAACCATTTGTGGGTTCACTGTCAACCTTAGTTGTGCTAGATGTGAATATCTTTCCAGTAGGAACCCACTAAGTTCACTGTCTTGAAAGTTGATACCGTTGGTTTCCACCTAAGACAAGATCTATGAGTCATTGTTTTCTCATGCACAACGGAAGTCTTTTTGATTGAAGACCTATGTCTTTTTGGGATATGTCTTTCTGGTTTCTTTGCAAAACTTGTTTGCTCTACGGGTATGTATCTTTTTGTTGTCTTATTGGATGGAACCTTAGCACGTGAGTTGACTTCATTCAGGAATTTTGTTACACAAGAATCATGATTGGCATTAAAGACACATTTCTGGCATGTCGAGCAAACAAAATGTTTGGAGTCAGAAAAACTTCTAGAATTCCTAGAGTGTTCTGCTATGGGCACAGTCTTTGTCGTGACGCAACTACTCTTAGATGCAGGCCAATTCCTAGACTTTTGGTTATTGATCCTAGGTTTTGGTTTGCTACCATTAGTTGTGCTTTGTGATCTAGCAGAAGGCATCACACTAGGTTTCATAATTCCTACAGCTGTTTGTGTCTTTTTCTTTTAGCTTCTTTTAGGTAGTGATTATGAACCTTGTCATTTGAGCTATACCTAGATGAGCCAGGTGTAATCATGTGATGAGGTTTTGCAACAGCAGATTCTCTTTCCTTAGGCAAATAATGTGTAGTGACTGGTTTTGACAAATCGTTATTGACATCAACTTGGGAGGCAAACCGTTGCTTTGAAATTCTAGGTCGTTCAGACTTAAACGCAGTCGGTTGTCTAACAACTGATTGGTTTCTACGAGGTTGTAAGCCGGTTTCCTATGATGTTGATTTGCAAAACTTAGTATTCACACTATTTCCTGTTAATTTCCTTAACTCATTTTTTAATGCTGCAATTGCAAATCCTTTTTCCTGAAGTGAGCTTTAAAAGTCATCAATTTTTTGCAATCAAAGAAGTTGTGTGTTCTATGTTCCTAGCTCTCGTTGTATTGATAGAATCATACATTTCTTTGTAATGCTTTTTCAAAGTCTCATTTTCCTTAAGTAACTTAGCCACTTTATGTTCCAATTCGATGTTTATTGTCACTTACAGTTACTGTCATGTTTAATATGGCCTTCATTACTTTTTACTTTCGAAAATTGACCATGTTGCCCTTCTTTTAAAACTTGATTTTGATATTTGAGTTCAAGATTAACACAATGTGCTTCCATTCTTGAAAAATCTTTTTGAAATTGGGCAACTGTCTTTTTGAGACGAATATTTTCAGATTCAAGAGATTGATTTGAGAGTTCAGTTGTCTGGTTATCAGTTAATGTAGCAGGCAAATGACATGTGTCATGACATTGTTCATCACTTCTTTTTCTTGTTTTTTTTTTTTTTTTTTTTGGTCTAACTCTCCGTTTATTGAATTCGGGTTGCTCCATATGTTGTTGTCCTATAGCAAAGACATTGATTTCAGCAGTCGTTTGTACCTAAGCCATTGGCTCTTCATAATATATGGGTCTGATATCTGCATCATCAGCATGGGGCGTGCATCATTCCTGATCTTGCTGCTTGTTCTTGCTCTTTTTAATGATGTCCAACTGCTTTCTTTTATAAACCAAAACTAGCATCTACTGCTTTACTCGAATCAACCTTATCCTCTGTTATCTGAATCTGTATTTCATTCACCCTTGTATCATACTCTCTTTTATGTAGTGCTCTTTTATCAATCGACTTCTTAACTGATTCCACGTGTTGGATCAGTGTATCACGGAATTCTGGAATTGAGAGTTGAGTGTATTGTAGAAAGTAGTTGCGTGTCATTACAACAAATTCATCATCCAAATACATCCGTGACTTGATGAACATCTGAAACTGTTTCTCGAGTACTTTAAAAGAAGCCATGGATCTAATCTCTTGAAATTCTTCTTTGTCAAGTTGCTTTTCTAATTGATCCACATTTAGGAACATTGTTCCTATAAAAGTTTCAACATCTTGACCAAAGAGTGTTGCAAATGCACGTTTGAATCCAGACTCGGTTCGAGTTCCTTTTAATTTGTCGTGTGAAAGAAGCTTGAGGTGTGAATGAAGTTGTCGAAAAGATACCATGCAACTCTTTTTTGCTTTATCTTGAATTTGTTGCATTTGTTGTTCTTCCGAATTCGAACACGAAGATAAAGTATCTTTCGTTTCCATTGTACCGTGAATTATGAAGTGAAAATGATTTGTAGGATCTTAAGATGATAAAGTTGTGTTGTGGTTTTGTCTTGATGTTACAAGTTTGATTAAACAATCCGGTACCAAATTTGGTAACAAATTCGGTAAACAAAATCGGTAAAGCTAAATTCGGTAAGAAATCGTTAACAAAATCGTAGACAAATTCGGTAACGAATAGGTAAATCAAATCGTAAAAAAGACTCGGTAACAAATCGGTAAACAAATTCGGTATCAAATGTTGTAAGATATCGGAAGATTCAAACTTAGAGGTTCTCTGACAAAGCATAACTCGGGTCTATAATTTGTCGGACAAATTTCTCGGACAAGTCGTCGAAGCAAATTCGGCAAGTTACAAATGGAAATTATCTAACAAATTTGCCTATTACAAAATTCGATAATAACTCTCCTAACACAAAACTCGATAGAACAGAGTGTTTGTGTATCTATTACAAATTTTATTCTAAATTACCGAGAATGAAATGAAGTCCTAGAACACACTTTTTGATAAAACCGAAAAATGTGTGCACTATTACAAAATCCGGAATACTGGTTGTAAGACACAGATTCGATAAGGCTTGTTTATCAAATTCGGAATAATCACAAATTCGGAAATACTATATTTTCGGTAGAATTTGTTTTCAAACTCGGAATATTACACAAATTCGGTAATACTATTTTCCGATATACCCGTTTTTTTCAAATTCGGAACCGATTTTAACAATAAAAAACGAACCAAAAATTATATAAACAACAAAAATGAACGATTAATACCTCCTAAACTTTAAACAAGATAAAACCTTGATTAGTTAGGAAGATCAAAAACTCACTTTTGAAAGATTTATAGAATTTTCGAACCGAAAAAAATGTAAATAAACACACGAACCCAACTTGGTAACCCCTTGGCTCTTGATACCAAATGTCGGTACCCTATAATATCATTTCACTTCCATACAAATAGGTATGAATCAATGATAAGAAACCTACGATAAGAGATAAAGATGATAAGAATTTTAGAGAGAGAAACTAGAGAGAGAAAGTAGAGAGAAAATGAGATGGTTGATTACCTTGTGAAAAAATACAAATGAGACCAACACCCTCTCCATGGGATGGAGAGGGGTATTTATAGTTTCTTACTAACCTAGGGTGACGCCTAGGTGTAGTATTGTTGGGCCGGCTCGGGTTTTGGGCTTTAGCCCGCAACGTATACAATATTAGATTAAATCACGAGCCCAACTCCCTTTCTAGCCAATTACAACGACTATAAATAATTGACCGAGTTTTCCTTGTTTCGACTTCAATTTCTTGAGGCTACACCGTCTTGTTGCAAACGGATGCAGCAACGGCAGGGTATTGTTTGTGATGTGAATTTAGGGTCGATTGTTAAACCGGCTACCATTGTATCTGTTTGAGTCAGTTCTTACATTCTGAAAAAATCGACTCGTGTAGCATAACTAGCAAAACGCTAAAACCAAGCACGCGGGGCTTTCTTAAGCCCATACAAAGACCGCTGTAGATGACAAACATAATCAGGTTTGTTAGGATCAACAAACCCAGGAGGTTGATGCATATAAACAATCTCAGATAAATGACCATGAAGAAAAGCATTCTTTACAAAGATGATGAATGTGCCATGGTACCCCGAGAAACTGTAAGACTCAAACAGTTCGATTGCTAGCCGGTTAACAATTCAGCTAAAAGCTCATCACAATCCAATTCCTGCCGTTGGCTGCATCCGTTTGCAACAAGACGGGTGTTAGCCTCAAAATATTAAGTCGAACAAGGAAACTCGGTCTTTATTTATTAGTCGTTGTAATTGGACTAGAAAAGTGTGTCGGAGCTAGTGGATTAATCTAATATTGTCTACGATGCGGGGCTAAAGCCCAAAACACAAAGCGGCCCCGATCAACACTACATAGGCGTCCACCCTAGGTTAGTAAGAACTATAATTACCCTCTTCAATCACATGGAAGTGGAGGTCTGGTCTCATTTGTATTTTTCACAAGGTAATCAACATTCTCATTCTTCTTCTCTCTTTCTCTCTCTTAGGTTTCTCTCTCTAAAATTCTTTCATTCTTCTATCTCTTTTCGTTATATGGTTTCATTATCATTGATTCATACCATTTGTATGGAAGTGAAATGATATTATAGGGTACCGACATTTGGTATCAAGAGCCTAGGGGTTACCGAGTTGTGTTCGTGTGGTTTATTTACATTTTTTTTCTCTTTTTCGGTTCGAAAATTCTATAAATCTTTCAAAAGTGAGTTTTGATCTTCCTAACTCCTCAAGGTTTTATCTTGTTTAAAGTTTAGGAGGTATTATTCTTTCATTTTTGTTGTTTATATAATTTCCGGTTCGTTTTTTATTGTTAAAATCGATTCCGAATTTGAAAAAACGGGTATATCGGAAAATAGTATTACCTAATTTGTGTAATATTCCGAGTTTGAAAACAAATTCTACCGAAAATATAGTATTACCGAATTTGTGATTATTCTGAATTTGATAAACAAGCCTTATCGAATCTGTGTTTAAACTGTATTCCAGGATTTTGTAATAGTGCACACATTTTTCGGTTTTATCAAAAAGTGTGTTCTAGGACTTCATTTCATTCTCGGTAATTTAGAATAAAATTTGTAATAGATACACAAACACTCTGTTCTATCGAGTTTTGTGTTAGGAGAGTTATTATCGAATTTTGTAATCTTCCGAGTTTGAAAATAAAACTACACCGAAGAAAATTATAGTATTTCCGAATTTGGGTTTATTACGAATTTGATTAAAAAAAAAACCCCAAGCTTATCGAATCTGTGTCTTACAACAGTATCGGTTTTTGTAATCTAGTGCACACATTTTTCGGTTTTATCAAAAAGTGTGTTCTAGGACTTCATTTCATTCTCGGTAATTTAGCATAAAATTTGTAATAGATACACAAACACTATGTTATATCTGAGGTTTTGTGGTTTAGGAGAGTTTTATCGATTTTGTAATAGGCCAAATTTGTTAGATAATTTCCATTTGTAACTTGCCGAATTTGCTTCGACGACTTGTTCGAGAAATTTTTCCGACACAATTTCTACGAGTTTTGCTTGTCTGTGGAAACATTCTATGTTTGATCTATCCGATATCTTACAACATTTGTTACCGGATTTGATTTACCGAATTTGTTACCGGATTTGGTTTACCGAGTTTGTTACCGGATTTGATTTACCGAGTTCGTTACCGAATTTGGTCTACCGAGTTTGTTACCGAGTTTCTTACCGAATTTGCTTTACCGATTTTGTTACCGAATTTGTTACCAAATTTGGTACCGGATTTGTTTAATCAAATTTGTAAATCGAACCTGTAACATCAAGTCAAAACCACAACACAACTTTATCATCTTAAGATCCTACAAATCATTTTCACTTCATAATTCACGGTACAATGAAAACGAAAGGTTATTTATCTTTGTGTTCGAATTCAGCAAAGTAATCAACTAAATGCAACAATTCAGATTAAAGCAATTTAAGAGTTGCATTGTATCTTTTCGACAACTTCATTCACACCTCAAGCTTCTTTCACACCACAAATTAAAAGTAACTCGAACAGAGTCTGGATTCAAACGTGCATTTGCAACACTTTTTGGTCAAGATGTTGAAACTTTTATAGGAACAATGTTCCTAAACGTGGATCAATTAGAAAAGCAACTTGACAAAGAAGAATTTCAAGAGATTGGATCTATGGCTTCTTTTAAAGTACTCGAGAAATAGTTTCAGATGTTCATCAAGTCACGGATGTATTTGGATGATGAATTTGTTGTAATGACACGCAACTACTTTCTACAATACACTCAACTCTCAATTCCAGAATTCCGTGATACACTGATCCAACACGTGGAATCAGTTAAGAAGTCGATTGATAAAAGAGCACTGCATAAAAGAGAGTATGATACAAGGGTGAATGAAAGACAGATTCAGATAACAGAGGATAAGGTTGATTCGGAGTATGCATGTGATTGCTAGTTTGGTTGATACAAATAAGCAGTTGGGACATCATTTAAAAAGAGCAAGATACAAGCAGCAGATCAGGGAATGATGCACATGCTGATGATGCAGATATCAGACCTATATATGATGAAGAGCAATGACTGATTGGTACATAGACTGCTGAAATCAATGTCTTTGCTATAGGACAACAACATATTGAGCAACCCGAATTCAATAATGACGGAGAGGTTGACCAGAATGATGAACAATGTCATGACACATGTCATTTGCCTGCTACTTTGAACTGATAACCAGCCAATGGACTTCTCAAATCAATCTCTTGAATATGAAAATATTTCGTCTCAAAAAGACAGTTGCCAATTTCAAAAATATTTGTTCAAGAATTGGAAGCTCATTGTGTTAATCTTGAACTCCAATATCAAATATCAAGTTTGTAAAAGCAAGGCAACATGGTCAATTTTCGAAAGTAAAAAGTAATGAAGCCAAGGTTAAACATGACATAAATGTAATTGAAACAATAAACATCGAATTGGAACATAAAGTGGCTAAGTTACTTAAGGAAAATGAGACTTTGAAAAAGCATTATAAAGAAATGTATAATTCTATCAAGACAACGAGAGCTAGGAACATAGACTACACAACTTCTTTGATTGCAAAAAATGATGACTTTAAAGCTCAACTTCAGGAAAAAGGATTTGCAATTGTAGCATTAAAAAATGAGTTAAGAAAATTAACAGGAAATAGTATGAATACTAAGTTTGCAAAATCATCAATCTTAGGCGAAAACGGCTTTTCAACCACGTAGAAACAATCAGTGTTGACAACCGACTGCGTTTAAGTCTGAACGACCTAGAATTTCAAAGCAACGGTTTGCCTCCCAAGTTGATGTCAATAACGATTTGTCAAAACCAGTCACTACACATTATTTGCCTAAGGAAAGAGAATCTGCTATTGCAAAACCTCATCACATGATTGCACCTGGCTTCATTAGGTATAGTCAGATGACATGGTTCAATATATCACTACTCTAAAGGAAGCTAAGAAAAAAGACACAACCAAAGCTGCAGAGAATTCAGAACCTAGTGTGATGCCTTCTGCTAGATCACAAAGCACAACTAATGGTAGCAAACCAAAACCTAGGATCAATAACCAAAAGTCTAGGAATTGGCCTGCATCTAAGAGTAGTTGCGTCACGACAAAGACTGTGCCCATAGCAGAACACTCTAGGAATTCTAGAAGTTTTTCTGACTCCAAACATTTTGTTTGCTCGAAATCGCCAGAAATGTTTGTCTTTAATGCCAATCATGATTCTTTGTATAACATAAAATTCTGAATGAGTCAACGTCACGTGCTATGGTTCCATCCAATAGACAAACAAAAGGAGAACATACCCGTTTAGAGCAAACAAGTTTGTGCAAGAAACAGAAGACAAATCCCAAAAAAGACATAGGTCTTCAATCAAAAAGTCTGCCGTTGTTGCTTTATGAGAAAAACAATGACTCATAGATCTTGTCCTTAGGTGGAACCAGTGGGTTAAAATTTTCAAGATAGTTGGTCTTAGGTGGGTTCCTACTGGAAAGATATTCACCTCTAGCACAACTAAGGTTGACAGTGAACCCACAAATGGTTCAAATGACGATATCACTAACCAATATGAATGCAAACAAACTCTTGATGTCAGTGCAGGTACACTTAACATACATGCAGGTACATCTTTAAATCCTACAAAGGAAGGACTCCGAGTTTGGTTGCTGAAAAGACTGATATCTGAGAAACCAGGGCTTCAAGGAATTTTCATCTGATGAATAAGCAATGACTTTTGATCATAACAGTTCAGAACTCGGAATTCACGACCACAGCAATGAACTGTCAAGTTCAAAGCTGGTTCCAAAAGGTTCCTTCAGCAGACAAGACAGCTACATCATGACAAGAGTTAGAATTACTATTCCACCATCACATAACAATGCTGAGGTCAACATGTAAATATTTTTTTTATATAAAACCAAATAAAAAAAAATATATGAAATTTCAAAAGAAAATACAAAATCAAAAAATAAGAAAATTTAGTATTTGTTTCAAAAAACTATTCTTCGCGACTTGTCTCTTGGGATTCGTTAACATTTACGTACTAGGAAATGTTGATTACTATCGACACGGCCGTGTAAATGAAGTTTCGAACAGAGTTTTCAAATGCTTTCAAAAATGTCATTTCTAATTTTTCTTATTGGCTTATGTGGCTAAAAAATATCAGTACTACACCCGGACTCAAAGAAAGGAAAGTTTCTCTATAAGATAACTTATCCTAACAACGAAAAATCAAATTTCTCGTCTTGAGCTGTCTCTTTCAAGACTTTCAAAAGTTTGAGCTCAAGAAAAAGGTTAGTGTTCGCAGTGCGCTTACCCTTAGATGTTAGGAAGAGAAGTCTTCTAACTTTATGTTTCAAAATGGTGTACATTAATTTTTCTAAGGAATTATCTCACTAACGATTATAATCTTTCAAAATTGCGTTGATTAAAAACTCCATCTTTTCAAGTGGGATGTTTTTCGAAAACAAAGTTTAATGAGTTTGGATACATCCATATTTCACGACCATTCTTATGTATTCAAACATTCCAAAAAGTCTCTTAATAACAACTAGATAATAATGACAATTCAAATAGAATGATAGTTATAAAGATGACTAGTGTTCAACCTCAAATTTTATATATTCATTTTAAACTCTTGGGATCTTTGTTTTTGGTGGTCAAACATACGTAAAATATATTTTATTTGTTTTCCTATAGGGGGAGCAAGTTATGTTCTATGTTAATTCATGCTAAGTAAAGATCTTCCCCATGGCCTTTTCAATGACAAATTTTAATCACACAGTTATTTCAACAACTAGTGACTTAGAATTTAAAATAAGGGAGAAATGTAATTAAAAATGTGATCTAAAGACTCAAAAGTGCTAATTCGGAAACAGTTTATGGTTACGTTCTCATACACCTACAACATCTTATTTCATGACGATTCTGAAGTCATAAGGTGGTAAGGTCAGGTATTTGTCTTATGATCCAACCAGAACCGGAGGGATCTACCCAAGGACACTTCATAGTTAGAAATAGCAGTCCTTAGGTATGATTGGATGTTGAATGTGGTATAAGGGAAGAAAGAAACGACAAAGATTAAGCTAACACTGGAACAATCACAACAAGGTGTTAGTAATGACGTCTTTGGTAAAGCTTTAAAGGGTTGAAATATTAAATGCTCTCGCGCGCTCGCGGATAAAGGGGTTGAAGGAAAGAAGCCTTCCCACAATCTTTAGGCAGAAACCAGGTCAATACATATGCTATCAGATTCACAAAGATGAATTCTGGTATTGAAGACAAGACATCATGGACCCAGTGATGCAATGCACAACCCTTCCTAGCCAGAGGGGTCTCTCAAAAGAAACTTGTCTCATTTGTCACGGAGATACACACGACTTCTATTAAACTTTCTCACTCCGAGTTAGTTTAATATTGAATAGGTGGCAGTCTGCTCCAGCCTCGAATTACTAAAAACCAAAACGCACTATCGAGTCAGAGCCATGATTCTCAATATTAAATCTCATTAGGACACATTCCAATACAAACACTTGTTGAACATCATTAAGTTCACAAGCTGTTGACAAGAGTCCTACGCATTATCCTTGTGATTCTGCCAGAACATTCAGAGTGATACTCTTTAGTATTCACAATGACGAATGGAAATCCTGCTTGAGCCAGCATCAAACAAGCTCTTGGTAGGTGACTTGCTGAGAAATTTTATATGATTCAAGCTTGTGTCACTGGATTATCAATAAAGGTCCAAGTAAATGATATTGACGGTATAATCAGAAGATAGTAACTATCTGATTCACTCTTACCGTGTTGTCTGCTTTAGCACGTTCTCCGTTAATGATGCCTACATAGCAAGCATGTTAAATCTAATACATTTGTGTTAGAAGACTTACGCTTTGAGCTGGAACCCTGGTCAAGGAGATCTTTTGAATCTACCTGATACGGGTACAATAGTTATCTGTAAAACGGTCCTATGGACCGCGAGGTTAATCTAACCAATTTCCGGGGACGAAATGACAGAGCCATATTCGTCCACCCGCTTTATTGCTAACTGTTTTATTTCAGGATACATAAAGATGGAGATGGTGATGCCTCATTCCAGCGAAGTTGGATTCATCACCACATGCTCCGCTAAATACAAAGCATATATAAGCATCAAAATTCAAGAATCAAGAAAGCTCAAGTATTAAAGACAAAGACTTCCGCAAACTATGATATTAACGATAACTCCTCAGAAATCAAGCTTCGAGGGAGATTATTAGAAAGCTTTTCAAGATGATGCAAAGTTGAGACCATGATTGGTCAAGACACAAGATAGCAAAGATGGCAAAGACGGATCAGGAAATAAAGGATAAAGATTTAAAGATACTCGACGAAAAAGACAAAGTCGAAAAGACAATGACAAGGCTCAAGATCAAATATCACAAGCATGAAGGAACGAGCCCTACAAAAGATAAAGACCAAAACAATGAACAAGACCTAACGACAAAGCAATCTCAATAAGACCAAGGAAGTAAGATTCAAGACCTCACTTCGGGGGAGATTGTTAGCCTCAAAATATTAAGTCGAACAAGGAAACTCGGTCTTTATTTATTAGTCGTTGTAATTGGCTAGAAAGGGAGTCGGAATCGTGATTTAAACTAATATTGTATAAGTTGCGGGCTAAAGCCCAAAAAAACCGAGCCCAACCAATCACTACTACCCTAGGCGTTCACCATAGTTAGTAAGAAAACGATAAATACACCTTCATCCTATGGAGTGGGTGTTGGTCTCATTTGTATTTTTCACAAGGTAATCAACCATTCATTTTTCTCTCTACTTTCTCTCTCTACTTTCTCTCTCTAAAATTCTTTCATTCTTCTATCTCTTTTCTTATGGTTTCTTATCATTAATTCATACCTATTTGTATGGAAGTGAAATGATATTATACATAGAACGAACCACATTAACGTTGCTAAGACGGGGGACATCGATCCCAGTTTCGTTTAAAATTTAAAGACTTTATTAATCTAACATAGCTTCTTCCGTTATGGTCACGAAATGAGCTATGATCATGTGAGAGAGAAGCGGTGAAGTAGTAGGTAACATGACTTTTCATACGTTTCAAGTGGTTTAAAAAATGCCAGCTTTAGCGTGAGTGACCATTGGGTTGGGTGGGCATGGTTTGTGATGAATTTTTTATAGGAATTGGAGTATGGCTATCTACCGTCTTGGGCCATGCGGATTATATTTGGGTCTGATAGTTGGTTATTGGTGTTGAGCTATGAGATGGATGGGTATCGGGTTGTGGTGGGATTGGTGTTGGCTATGAGATGGAGGGGTATTTGGTTGTGGTGGGATGGTTTGAGGGGTTGTAGGATGGGGCGTAATTGGGTTGTTTGGTTCATCCATGTGTTGGACAAATGGTTCAGTGGTGGGAACATTAGATGTAGTTTGTATAGGTGGTAAAAGGAAATCATACGTTGGTTTATTAGAAGACGTAAGAGTTCCAGCCGAAAAAACGTCTTTCATCAAAACGCACATGTCTCGAAAATATAATTTTATTGGAGGCTATGTCGAGACACCGATAACCGATGATTGGCGGGGCGTAACCAAGAGTTGCAAGGTGTGGAACTGGTCTAGTTTATGTGAAAAACATCAATGTGAGGATAACAAAGACCTCCAAAGACACGCAAATGTTTTCAATATGTGGGGGTTGGGTAATATAGTTTGGTGAATTGGGTTGTATTTCGTTATTAATGGCGGTTGATTATGTGTTTAATACACATTACCATGTTCCACTATAGACGGTCATAAATGACTAAAAACATACCAAAAATTTACATTGTATTTGTATGTATGCATTTGTATTGTGCAGGTAACGGATGTTAGAAAAAGAGCAAAACCAAAGGACAAAAAAATCCAAGCATGGAGTGGAAGGACAAGAGTCAAAAGTCATCAAAAACTGAAGAATAATACAAACTTGGCTAGTTAATGGGGTATGGCTAGCGGGGCGGGCAAAACTGCCCAAGCCTATAGTTGTATGTATTACAAAGATTAAAAAAAGACAAGGGTCAAAGTTGCCAAACCGAGTAGATATTGCATTTTAGTATATACATCTTCAGGGGACCAATACTGCTATTCCAAAAGTCTTCTTTCCGCCCACTACACCAAATCCCTATGTTACAACTTGTATGTCGCCCCATACACTTCTTACTCTGCAAATCCACTTCTCTCCCTAGGACTAAATCATTTCATCCACCCTTACTTCAACCCCCCAGTTGTATAAAGCCATGTTGGCATCCCTCACCTTTCCAAGTATCTCAATGGCTAGATTGACTCAAAAGAAGCACAAATTGAAATCAAAGGCTGGGATTTGCTTGGATTCCACCCTCAACACAACAAGCACACTTCGTTTTTTTCTGCTCTCCTAAAGAAGCACAAGCTGCAAGTCCAAGACTTCGGCTATAAATGAGCTGTTTGTAAGCTTTGAGGGACTAGTTAAATCCTAGGATTAACACTAGCTTTTACTTTGGCTTACAGCTTTTACTTTCAGCTTTGTAAAACTTTCAAGTTTTAATGCAATTTGAGTTGTAAATCAATTTCAATTTCAAGTGTTTTAGGTTCTTATCTTATATTGTTTTGTGTTCCAAAAAGCAATCTAGTACAGCTTTTTCCTACTAAGCTACCTTAATCAAGTAATCTTAAAAAAGTTAGTAGTTAAAAGAAATCTTAAAAATCACTTCAATAACCTCATCTTATGTATGGATGATATGCCAGTGCTGGAATTGGATGGGCTTATGGACTCTTACTAACTTGTTTTCTAACAAGTTAGAGCTTGTAGATTGTTGAATTAGCCCTGTTTTGAGCAAGGGTGTTGTAAGTCTCTCTTTTTCTTACTTTACTTATTTATTGCAGAACTGTTAGTTCATTTGTTAACACTGTTAGTTTTAGGTTAATACTGCTAGACCAATTTATGCTTATTTAAGTGCTTATTATGATGATACTTTGCTTATAAGTATTTTACTCTGTTATTTGATAATCTGTTTTTAATTAGTTTGAACTAAAAATGATTTTTGGAAATGTTAAAGTCTGTTTTGAACAAGCAGTACTAACTCCAAGTTAGTACTGCTAGTTGATTTTAGGATCAGTATTAACTTAACACTAGCAGTACTAACTTAAAGTTAGTACTGGTAGTTATTTCAGTTAATACTGGTAGTCCATTTTAGCTTATCTTACCTTATTATCTTGCTTATTAAAAGATTTCCTTAGTTTTTTTAGAGAATATTAAAACCATTTTCCTTTACTTTCTTTAAGGATAAGCTTACTTAAGCTTATTTTCCTTTTTCAAAGTATTTTAAGAGTTTATCAGTTTTAGTTTTGTAACTTATTTATCATTTTAGTTTATTCTAGTTGCTTATTCCAATTACTAAGTGCTTATTAAGGTTAGGTGAACTTCTGTTTTAGCTTGTTTGCTTATTTATTATTTCTTTAATCTTGTTTGCCTTAGCAGTACTACACTTTGCTTGCGTGTACTAACTTTAGCCTGCCTGTACTAACTCCAGTAGTTAGTTCTGGTACGGTTAAACTGTTAGTATGTGTTAGTACTGTCGTGTTTATCTTGTTTAATTTAGCTTAATTGATTTTTTTTGTATTTGCTTATTTAGAGTTAGTTTAGCCTATTTAGATTTGTCTTAAGTTTATTCGAGCTTATTCGTGCCTTAGTGTAGAAGTTTTAATTGTTTTTGCCTTTTCTAAGCTTTGATTCCTTTGTTCTCTAGTTTCTCTGCTATTTTTATGTGCTTTTTGCTTATTTTTTATCAGTTCTGTGCACAATCATACTTGTTTATGAATCCAATCACAAATCATCAATCGTCTTGCGATTTTCCATCTCTAGCCTCGTTGGGACATAACGACCCGGAGTTTCCTTACTGCTTCCGGTTTACTTGGTCTCGCGGATTCTCATCCTTGAGTTTATTCGTATCATATATACATGAGTTCTAAGGTGTAGGTTTCGGCGAGTCAAATTTTGGCGCCGTTGCCGGGGAGGCTGTGAAACGATTATCGTTATTTTTGATAATTTGTACTTATCTGTTAATATTTTCTTTACAAAAACATAAAAAAGTAATAAATATTTTTCAAATTTTTTAGTATATTTACCATCAAAGACCAAGAAAAAATCAAAAATTATAAAAAATTTGTCCATAAAAATATATAAATTAACATGAACTCCAAATTTATCAATTGTTCCTAACGTTTGTGGAACAATACAATTTCCCAACTCGAATCAAAGATTTTAAACTACAATTGTGTCGTTTACAAGGTACGGCTCATCTCAAAAAGAAATACAATCTTAAAGTGAGTATATAAGGTGGGTTGTTCCAAGGAACTACGACCGAAAGGAGAAATAAGATTCGCGCTATTCCTACTCTTTCCGCCAACCTGATTGTCTTGCTTTTTGGGAGCTACAGTGAAGTATTCTGATTTTTTGGGTTCAGTTGTCTAGTATAGGTTCCTGTACCGTTTAAAATAGATTGTGAATTTAAACTAAAAAACCATAAAATATACTCTTCTTGTTCTCTATTTTAGTGCATGCGCACTCGTTCTCAAAGCTCGTCGTCTACGTCAAACAACAACTACATCAACAACAAGTTCCTCCGAATTTCTGTTGTTGAATTCCCATAGTTACGATGGCTGATAATGACTATGCAGAATTGCTTCCAGGCTCCACGAGGGATAGGGATTCGAGGAGTGCAAATTTTTTGTCCTGGAAATTGAAGCAGCAAATTTTGAGATCAAGCATGGGTTGCTAACTCTTGTCCAGAACAAGAGTTCTTCCGGACATGACAAAGAGGACCACATGCCCACATCCGTTACTTCCATAAAATCACCTCCTACTTTGAGATATCCCAATGTCCCGACCACATCAATAAGTTGTTGCTTTTTCTTTTCTCTCTACGAGGGGCAGCCCGGATATGGCTTGAAAAAGAACCCCTCAGATCAATTCAGGACATGGATGACCTCGTCTGCTAAAGTTATCATTCAGTTTTTTTCCACCTTTAAACGACAAAATCTTCGGAACGAAATTACCAATTTCAAACTAAGGTTTGGTAAGTTTGATGG
The DNA here is from genome assembly GCA_026074375.1 of Tanacetum coccineum. Lineage (NCBI taxonomy): Eukaryota > Viridiplantae > Streptophyta > Magnoliopsida > Asterales > Asteraceae > Tanacetum > Tanacetum coccineum. Next base: position 56,537 of record BQNB010011839.1, on the reverse strand, counting down.
AGGCGGTTATGTTAGTGATTTTGAGGTGGGATCGGATTCAAAGATCTTCTCAGAGCATGTCCAATTTCAGGGATGCTCGGAGCTTTCCAATTGATACATTTTACATTGCCTTAAATGTTAATGGATTCAAGACTCTTTGGAAACTCGCCGCATGGTGGCAATTTTTTGGACAAAGGCTCTATTTCCGCTGATTGCTTCAAGCATCATCGAAAGCAATGTCCAAAGTTCGTTCACTCCCGAAGCAAAAGCCATTATTGCTAAGTGTGTCGAGCACTTCCACCTTCGGAGTATCTCCCGATGTTGCTGAATTGAAAGAACATGGTTCATGAGGCTTACTTCTGACAAGCAGACATATCCAATTTCCAGCTCCTGCTCCCGTAAAAGCGGTTGAGCAAAGTTGTTGTTACTTCGGTGAGCGCCACTCATATCGTTATTGTCCGTTACACTACAATGGCAACAATTACCGAGATTAACATTCAGAATACGTCTCGCAAGCTGCCGCAGCAATTTCAAACCTAGGAACTTCTGGTTACCGTCCGCCACCGATGGCAAATCCATATTCGACACCCGGTTTTCCTCCATAGCAAACACAACAACCAAGCCAACATTCAGAAATCGTTGGAACCAAAACAAAACCGTGGGATCTGGCTTTTTACCAAGGATCAAGTCCAACGACCCCAGGTTCAACAACATGCCCCAATGTATCAACCCCCGGTTAATCAACACCCAGCTTACCAAGCTCCAGCTCATCAAGCTCCGGGTGTATCAAAAACTGATTTTGAGAGCTATGTCAATGCTAATGATGCGGTTATGCAAAACATGCACTAACCAAATGACCAAACATAAACCGACTGCTCACCAAAATCGTATAAATTCCACACCAGTTTACTTAAAGTTTCGGGTTCTCTTCATAGCAACTACAATTGCTAATCGAGGTGTGAATTGAAAGTAATCACCACCACGATGCGGTTGTTTCGTATGATGGGACCTCAAATTCCACCTCCGGTGGTGGAAGTTGGAAACGAGGTGACAAAGGACACGGTTGCTTCCTAACAAAGTACCAACGACGTCCACCTCGATAGTCAAAATTGATGAACAGTTGTTATGCCTGAGCCAAAACGACTTTACATATCATCTAGGGTAACCAAGGAGAAATGTCCGCGAAAAGGTCGACCTTTTTTTAGCTTTGAAATTCATGGAAATTTTTCGGAATCTCCACTTCGAGCTGAGCTTCGCGGATGCTCTCCTACACATGCCTAAGTTTGCACCGATGTTCAGAAAGCTTTTGAACAACAAAGACAAAATCTTGGAATTAACCAAAACACCGGTTAATGAAAATTGCTCGGCAGTCATCCTAAAGACATTTCCCAAAAAATTAGGAGACCCGGGTAGATTTCTGATACGTTGCGATTCCCAGATTTGGATGAATGCTTAGACCTGGCGATCTCGGTTGCAAGATCATCTAATGCCACCTCCCGTTTTGAAAAGCTTTAATCTCCAAGCGATGACCAAAAACTAAGATTGATAACTCGAGTTAGTCCGACCGATCAACTTTCCACTCAACACCGACATAGAAAAAAAAAAACACCCCCCCCCACACCACAAACACCACAATAGAAAAAAAAAAACCCGAAAAAGTTTTGTGAGGTTTGGAAACCTTCTTGCTTTCCTTGCGATTTATGTAGTTAACTATGATGCCGACCATAGTAGTCCGTTGATTTTAGAAGGCCTTTTTTAAGAACGGCAAGAGCCTTGATCGATGTTCACGGTGACGAGTGGCTTAAGAAATGATGGACAAAATCGTGACTTTCAAAGTAGGTGATACGAAAAATTTCTCCTACAATGCCATGGAATCAGTTAACAAGGTCGACTTTATTGATATAGCTTGTGAGGAATATTCTCAAGAGATTTTAGGTTTCTCAGAATTATCAGCAAATGGAAATTCCACTCCTTATTTTGAACCAATTGTTGATACCACTTCTCCCACCCTCACTCCATTCGAGGGTAGTGATTTCATTCTTGAAGAATCGAGGGCTGATAAACATTCTGATATTCGTTAATAAAATCAGGGAATTGATGATGCCGAATGTGATCTTGAGAAGGACATTCTTCTCCTCGAAGCTATCTTAAATAGTGAGCCTTTATCACCACTTCCCAACCATGCAAATTATTTTCCTGGGGAAAGAAAAGAACTTAAGATTTGTGAAGCCAAAACCAATGAAACATCAATTGATAAACCTTCCGAGGTCGAGCTCAAGGACTTACCTCCCCACCTCGAATATGCATTTTTGGAGGGTGACAACAAGTTACCAGTCATAATTGCTAAAGATTTGAGTGTCGGGGAGAAAGCCGCTCTCATAAAGGTGTTTTTTCCTTGTCCACAAGGAGCCATCGCTTGGAAACTCTCGATATCAAGGGTATTACCCCGAATTTTGTATCACAAACTTTAATGAAGAGGACTACCACACCAGCGTCCAACATCAGAAGACGGGTAACCCAAAAAAATACTACGATGTCATTAAAAGGAAGTTGAAAAACTTCTTAACGCTGGATTAATTTACCCTATCTCGGATAGTCCCTGGGTAAGCCTGGTACACTGTGTACCAAAGAAAGGTGGTTTTACCGTAGTTGAGAATGAGAAAAATGAGTTGATCCCAACTCGTTTAGGTTACGGAGGATGGCGGGGGTATGCATTGGATCTACCGAAGTTGAATAAGCCACCCGAAAGACCATTTTTCCTCTACCATTATGGACCAAAATGCTCGAGAAGGCTTTGCGGGAAAACGAATATATTGTTTTCCTCGATGGTTTTCTCAGGTTATTTTCAAATACCATCGACCCAAAATGATCAGGAATGAAGACCACATTTTACTTGCACCATATGGAAACCTTTGACTCCGCCGCATGCCTTTGGGCCTCTGCAAAGCATCCAGGCACATTCCAGAGATGTATGATTGGCATCTTCCACGACATGATCGAAAAAACGATTGGAAGTGTTTATGGATGACTCTTCGGTTTTAGGAAGTTCCTTTCTCTACTCATGCCTAACCATTGGAAAAGATGGCTTAAGCGGTGTGATGACACCAATTTAGCTCTAAACTGGGAGAAAAAAAGCCATTTTCATAGTTAAGAAGGCATTGTTCTTGGACATAAAATCTCCAAGTCGGGATTTGAGGGTCGATCGAGCTAAGAATTGGGACATTTTCGCAAGGCTCCCTCACCGAACTTCTGTCCAAAGGCATCGTAGTTTTCTTTGGGCATGCGGGTTTTATAGAAGATTCATCCAGAATTTCTCATAAATAAGCCAGTCCCATGAAACCCATTTGCTCGAAAAAGAGACTCCGTTTTATTTTTCCAAGAGTGTATTGAAGCCTTTAAACACTCTTTAAAAAAGATCTAACGATGGGCTTTTCCAATCCTGATTGCCCAGACTGGAATGAACAATTTGAACTTATGGTGCGAGCAAGCGATTTCGCCCTTAGGTGCAGTTCTTGGGGCACCGTCATGAGAAACACTTCATGCCTATTACATTTTGCCGAGCAAAACAATGAAATGAGGCGGATCGGAATCACGTTACACCACAAACAGAGAAAGAAATGTTGGCCGTGGTGTACGGCATTCGAAAAAATTCCGATCTTACCTTGGTCATGAACAAATGCATTTATGTTATTCGGATCATTCCTGCCCTCAAGTTATCTTTGCTAGAAAGATTCTAAGGCGAGATTGTCCGATGGGTTCTGCTCCTTCAGAGTTGACTTTGATGTAGTTGACACAAAAGGAGCTGAAAACCTAGCGGCTGATCATCTATCACGATTAGAGAGCCCTCACGAGAATAAGCTCGATCCAAAGGAGATAAATGAAAAGTTTCCTCTTGAAACTCTTAGTTCGATTGCTTTCTCTGATGCTTGTACCCCAATGGTTTCTGACATCGCAACTATTACCATGCGGGAAATTTCTGTGTTCAAAGGGATGTCAACCAGCTGAAAAGAAAAATTTTTCAAAGACGTGAGCATTATTTTCTGGGAAGACCCCTTTTTTGTTTAAATTCACTGTGCGGATCAAGTATTCGACGTTGGTTTATGATTGTTTTTGCAAAGAAGCCCATGACATCCTCAGGATTGCCTCGATGGTCCACACCGTGTGGCCATCACGGTGCTAACTACACAGCAAAGAACAAGTCTTCGATTCCAGGTTTCTTTTGGCACCATCTCAAAGATGCCCATGAGTTAGTTAAAAACTGCAACTCATGCCAGCGTCAAGGAAAAGTTTCACAACGTGATGAGATGCCACAAAATTCCATCCAAGTTTGTGAAATCTTTGACGTTTGGGGCATTGATTTTGGGCATTTCTCATTCCAAAGGCAACAAATACATCCTCGTGGCCGTTGATTATTATCAAAATGGGTTGTAAGCAAAAGCGTCCCACCAATGACGCCGAGTTGTTTGTAATTTTCTTTAAATCTTCTTCGCAGATTCGGTGCCCCTCGTGCAATCATAAAGTGATCGTCGGGCGAACCCCATTTTTGCAATGACCAATTTGCTAGGGTAGTGCTTAAATACGGCAAGTACTCATCGTATCTCCACCGCGGTTATCCACAAACATGTGGACAAGTTGAGGTATTTCCAATCGTGGTTTGAAAGAATTCTTGAAAGGACAGTGGCGAAAATCGAGCAGCCTCTTGGTCGGATATAATTAGATGACTGCACTTTGGCTTTCCGCACTGCTTACATACACCTATCGGGTGTACTCCATACAAGCTAGATGTACGGGAAGGCATGTCATCTTTCCGATCGGAACTGCGCTTAAGGCCTTATCCGGGCCTAAAACATACAAACTGTGATATGAAAAACCGATTGGTGACCATAGGATTAAAGTGCAACTGAATGAACTTATGAGCTCCGTGATGAAGCTTATGAGAACTCTTTGATCTATAAAGAAAAGACAAGAGGATTCACGACTTCCAGATCAAGAACCGCGTTTTTACGTCGGCGGATGATCGAGTCTCCTCTTTAACTCATAGATTAAAAGAGTTTCTCGGGCAAGCTTAAGACCGTTGGTCAGGACATCACTGTAACCAAGTTTTTTCCATATGGCACCATCGAGTTAATCTCAACATTCAGGTCAAATTTCAAAGTGCATATGGTAATCGTTTTTTTTTTTTAAAAGCACTACTTTGGAGGGACGTTCAACAATTGGTAGTCCCGGATCCTCCAAATTCCCATATGTCCAATAAAATTCAGGTGACGGGTCAAGCATAGTGACTTAAACAAGCGCTTTCGTGGGAGGCTACCCCAGCTTATCGTAGTATTGTGTTAAAATTGAATAAGTGTTTTCTTGTGGTATGGAGTTTGTTTCTTTCCATTACCGTGTTTTCGTTGTTTGTGTTGTTAATTGTCCAGGATTGCTCCGAATTGTGAAGAACTCTACGTGCTGTATTTTTATCAGAGTTTCACATCCTCAGCTTATTTTAGGAATCCGGTTATCCAAATCTAATCAACTAACGTTTTATCTTATGGCAACTTTATAAACGGCTTAGATTTACGTACCAAGGCCCCTTTCAAAACATCGGGACGAATGTTTAGTTCTAGTATGGGGGGGGGGATCTCAATGTCGGATTTTGCCTTGGCAGCCGTTTTGTTTTCATGTATAATTCCGTTTTCACCACCAAATTTTTGCAAAAAAATGCCAAAAAAAAAAATGAAAAATTAAAAATTTCAAAATAATATCAAGTGGTTTTGTCGACAGTTTCGTCTTTCCTTAATGGGTAGAATGCGAATACTTTTTGACACGATTCGGGCTTGTTTAAGCCTTAGCTTGTTCCTTAATTGTAAGCTAAGCTTTCGCGACGGTGAAGAACAAGATAGATTAGAGTTAAAATATTAATAGTTTATGTGCTAAGCTAGATTCTTCTAAATAACTTTATGGTAACTTGTGTTTTTTTTTCTCCCATTAGCTTTTAATCCGCCTAATCATACGTACTCAATTCAATTCAACTAAGTCAATCGATGTTTTTAGAAAAAGCTTCAAATTTGTAACTTGATTCTTTAAAATGAGTTTTCTCTGTTCTTAGTAAATATAAAATGCCAAAGAAGCATGAATGAAGTATGAATGCAAAAATGCACGAATATTGTAATTATGCCAATGAAGCATACATTCGATTATGTGGAGCTAGTAAAAGATGTTGTCAGTGTATCCCACTCGCAACCACGGGTGGGGTTCACTTAAGACATCTTTACTTCTAGGGATTTGGTGTGTTGTGATATCTCACTTAGAAGAAAGGTCTAGGTGAGGGTTCAAACTAAGACACCTATCCTTAGCCATTTTAGGAAGAAGGTGTTGATGTGATTTCCCACTACGCTAGCAACGGGGTGGGTTTTCAAACTAAGAACACCGGTCGTTGGTTTGTATCCTACGAGGAGTGGGAGCGAGGCCTAGGTAGGTGTTCAAACTAAGCAACGCATTCCTAGCTGTAAGAGCTTATGATTATGATGATAAAGATGTTGCAAAAAGTTCTACAGTAAAATTCTCGTTCTCTAAAATCAAGTTACAAGGTCCTAAAAAGTTGTTGCTTTGAGTCTTGATTCATCTTGAATTACGACTATGAAAATAAGTTGATCTATGGTTGAGTCGAAATGAGTACACACATTTAAATCATATATCCATGTCGGGAGTTAAAAGTTCACAAGTCATAAGTATGAGTGCTTAACATTTAGACTTATATTGGCAAATGATCTTGTTTAATTGCTTGGTTTGGATCTAGTGAAAAATCGGGGACGATGAATTTATCCGTCAGGACTTCCATAGTTAAACGGACGCTTCTCATTCTATGATCCCAGTGTTTATAAAATAAAGGAAGTTCAAAAAAGTAGTTAAAAAAAAATAAAAAAAAAAAAAGAAATAAAAAAATCCAAAAATATTAGGAATAGTAGTGCACATATAAAAAATGGTGAAACGGGACTTGTCAAAACTATTTATTCTTTTGTTTCCCTTGACGAACACTTTGCTACTTTTTGAAGTAATTAGTCGAGGGAGTTTAAGATTCTTAGTTTTCTTGGTGTTTTATTCATAACATTGCGTGAGGACAAAGGCAATACCTTAGTATGGGGGATTTTGATATGTGTTTAAATACACATCCATGTTCCACTATAGCTTGGTCCTAAAATGACTAAAAACATACCAAAAATACATTGTATTTGTATGTATGCATTTGTATTGTGCAGGAAACGGATGTTCAAGAAAAAGAGCAAAACCAAAGACAAACAAATCCAAGCACGGAGTGGAAAGGACAAAGTCAAAAGTCATCAAAATGAAGAAATACAATTGAGGGGCTAAAAGCCAAGCCTAAAGTTGTATTACAAAAGATTAAAAAGACAAGGGTCAAAGTTGCCAACCGAGTAGATATTGCATTTAAGTTATACATCTTCAGGGGACCAAACTGCTAACTCCCCCAAAAAGTCTTCTTTCCCGCCCCAAAACCCAGTTACAACTGGTATGTCGCCCCATACCTTCTCCTCTGCAAAACCACTTCTCTCCCTAGCCAAAATCATTTCATCCACCCTACTACCAACCCCCCCAGTTGTATAAAAGCCATGTTGGCAATCCCTCACCTTTCCCAAGTATCTTCAATGGCTAAGATTGACTCCAAAGAAGCACAAATGAAATCAAAGGCTGGAGTTGTTTGGATTTCACCTCCCACACAACATGCACACTTCGTTTTTGCTCTCCAAGATGCACAAGCTGCAATGTCAAGACTTCGGCTATAAATAGAGCTTTTTGTAAGCCTTTGAGGCAACTAGTTAATCTTAGAATAACACAGCTTTTACTTTCAGCTTACAGCTTTTACTTTCAGCTTTGTAAAACTTTCAAGTTTTAATGCAATTTGAGTTTTAAATCAATTTACAATTTCAAGTGTTAAGGTTCTTACTTATATTGTTTTGTGTTCCAAAAAGCAATCAGTACAGCTTGTTTCTAAGCTACCTTAATCAAGTAAATCTAAAAAGTTAAGTAGTTAAAAGAAAATCATAAAAAATTCCACTCTCAATACTCCTCAGCTTATTTTGGATGATAAGCAGTTTGGTGGGCCTTTTGGACTCTTTACTAACTTGTTTTCTAACAAGTTAGAGCTTGTAGATTGTCTTGGAATTAGCCTGTTTTGAACAAAATACAAGACAAGGGTGTTGTAAGTCTCTCTTTTTCTTACTTTAAATTATTTATTGCAGAACTAGTTAGTTCCATTTTGTTAACACTGTTAGTTTTTAGGTTAATTAATGCTTAGACCAATTTATGGCTTATTTAAGTGCTTATTATGATTGATATTTGCTATAAGTATTTTACTCTGTTATTGATAATCTGTTTTTAATTAGTTTGAATAAAATGATTTTGGAAATGTTAAAGTCTGTTTGAACAAGCAGTACTAACTCAAGTATAGTTACTGCTAGTTGATTTTAGGATCAGTATTAAACTTAAACACTAGCTGTACTAACTTTAAAGTTAGTTCTAGGTAGTTATTTCAGTTAATACTGTAGTTTATTTAGCTTATCAACTTATTATCTTTGCTTATAAAGATTTCTTAGTTTTTTTAGAGCATATTAACCATTTTCCTTTACTTTCTTTAAGGATAAGCTTACTTAAGCTTATTTTCCTTTTTCAAAGTATTTTAAGAGTTTATCAGTTTTAGTTTTGTAACTTATTTATCATTTTAGTTTATTCTAGTTGCTTATTCCAATTACTAAGTGCTTATTAAGGTTAGGTGAACTTCTGTTTTAGCTTGTTTGCTTATTTATTATTTCTTTAAGTCTTGTTAGCCTAGCAGTACTAACTTTAGCCTAGCTTAGTTACTACTTGTAGACCTCAGCTAAGTACTAACTCCAAGTTAGTACTGGTAGTTAAAACTGTTAGTACTGTTGTTAGTACTGTCGTGTTTATCTTGTTTAATTTAGCTTAATTGCTTTTTGTATTTGCTTATTTAGAGTTAGTTTAGCCTATTTAGATTTGTCTTAAGTTTATTCGAGCTTATTCGTGCCTTAGTGTAGAAGTTTTTAGTGTTTTTGCCTTTGCTAGCTTTGATTCTTGTTCCAGCTTATTCTCTTTGCTATTTTTATGTGCTTTTGCTTATTTTTATCAGTTTCTGTGCCCAATCATTCCTTGTGACATTCAAACACAAATCATCAATCGTCTTTCGATTTTCCATCTCTAGCCTCGTTGGGACATAACGACCCGGAGTTTCTCTCTACTGCTTCCGGTTTACTTGGTCTCGCGGATTCTCATCCTTGAGTTTATTCGTATCATATATACATGAGTTCTAAGGTGTAGGTTTCGGCGAGTCAGCGGTAGAAGGTAATATATTTAAAAGGCGAGCAGCCATATTAAGAGCTTCCACCTAGTAAGATGAGGTATGTGAGCTGAAAGAGTAATGTGCGGATAAGGTTATTAATGTGATGCGAAGCATTCGCTCGGTATTTTCATTCTGTTGCGAGTTCTGAGGGGCAAGAAAACCAAAATGTATGCCATTTTGGCGGAAAAGGTCATGGAAACGGGTGTTGTCATATTCACCACCATGGTCACACTGCAAAGCCTTGATGTCGACATTAAATTGTTTATTGACATAAGCACGAAAAGCAACAAAATTATCAAACAAATTAGATTTTTTGTGCAAAGGATAGACCCAAACAAAGTACGAAAAATGATATAAGAATATAGCATAATATTTAATTCCACTTTCACTCGGAATTGGTGATGTCCATATATCCGAGTGAATGATTTCAAACACAGAATGAACAGAAGACTCAGGATTATTAAACGGAAGCTTAGCATGTTTACCAAATTGACATGCATAACACAAAGCAGACAACTTTGATTTACGGCATGAAATTAAATTTCTTGACTCTAAACGACGGAGCACATCGTCTCCGGGATGACCCAAGCATCTGTGCCATGTAGTGGAACTAAATGAAAGTAAAACAACGGGAGTTTGAGACGAAGATTGTTGAGTGACCGGGTAAAGGTCGCCCGTACTATCACAATGGAGAAGAATCCTTCAGGTTTGGTAATCCCTCACAGAAAAACCATAAGCATCAAACTCAACGGAAACATCATTGTCACGGGTAAATTTACGAACAAAAATTAAATTCTTAATTATGTGAGGTGTGACAAGAATATGATTGAGTTGAAGAGGCTTGAAAGATGTATGTAAGATGCTATGTCCGGTATGAGTGACAAGAATAGAGTTACCATTGCCAACAAATACTGATGGATAAATGCTTGAATTACTATAAGAAGTGAGCATACCTGTATTGTCCGCCAAATGAGAAGATGCTCCGGTGTCCATATTCCAAGAGGGGTCTTGAGCAGTCATAGTCTGAAATGCTTGTGTAAGAATAGTAGCTTGAGGCTCAGAATTAGACATGTTAGTATGTCCGTAAAAGTTGTCAGGAATCCAAACTAAAACTAACTGGAAAAGAGGCGGAGTAGGCCTGGTGTTGAGGTTGGGCTATGCCTAATTGGGCCTGTGAGAATGTTTGGCATAAAATGGGTGTTGGGCTTGGGCTTGTTTGCACATACATATAGTTGACAAGTTGTTGGGCTTGAGGAAAAGAACTAGCTCATAAAGCTTGTTGTGGGGTATGTTGCATGAATGAGTATTGCATATTGTTCCTTTGTGTATGAATTGGCAGCAACAACAATGAACAAAAAATTGATAAAAAAAATAAATAGTAAGCAGTGGCAACAACTAAGATAACAACAAATATAGCAGCGACAATGACTACGGATAGCAATAAATAAGCAGCGGTAGCACTAAATAAATATAGAAAAGCAAGTAGCAACAAAGATTTGCGGTTTTGGATTAAGCGTATAATTTGATAGAGGTTTAGAGTTGGCTCGATTACCATGATAGAATTTAGTGAAATCACATATTGAGGCTAATTGATTTGCCTGCCCATTCTCTGCAATGTAAGAGTATTATAGATACAAGGGGATAAGGGCTTGAGCCAAAGATAACTTGGAAACTCATGATCGGACAACAAGATAATAATGACAATCATATTACACGACTATTATTAAATACCCTCACAAAATATTTACGCAGTCACGATAAAAGGTAGAGGTGTATGTGGTCGTTGGCGCTTAATGTGTGCGGTCAATGTGGTTGACATGTGTATCAATTCAGTGTCACTTAATCAAGCTCACAATGCTTAAAATAAAAAGTGAGCATAACATTTCTTAGTTAAAAAGTTTGTATGAACTCATAAATATGCTATCCAGGACACACGAAGAGTTTATATTTTCGACCTTGAATATTGTTTTAGAGGACATGTTGATTCGGGTGTTCTGGATTAATCCGTCATCATGGAAATGTATTGAAAGAAGTTATGTATGTGCATACCCTATAAGCGGCATCACTATTGTAAAAACAATATTTTTTCTTTTATTTTTAGGGAGTTTTAATACTAAGTGCATGTCAGTTTCAAGATCTATTAAAAAAGTTAATACCCGAAACAAATTCTTGCATCACCGATGTCCGTCATGGGATATTAGTTTTTAATTATTACTTTCTATTAAACTAGAAAATTACATGTTGATACTTTTATCGATTTTACAAATAAAAAGCCCTTGAATGTCAAAATGCACTAAAACGCATGGTCGTTATATGTTCTTCTCGTAAAGTAAAACCCATTTTCGGTTCTATAGATACCATATACCATATTGAAGTTACTTTTAAATACGTGTGTGCATACAATTAGATTTAATCAATCATTTTGAAGAAAAAAGATTCACACTATGTTGGGTGTTAAAATAAATAACCCATGACATCTCACGGGCTTGACAAATTTTCACTATAACTATACATGTCTAGGACTCGATGTAGTTCCATATACAAATGACACGGATGTGCATCAAAGTTTAAGCTATGGCATACAAAATGGTCTTTATTAGCTGACTGAATTAGATCGAATCGAAAGCAGTAAGATGAGTATTTTAAAAAATCACCTTCACCAATCTCAAAGACCAAACAACATTTTTGTAGTCTATTGTCCTTTTGTATATATATTTTTTGGGCTATTGGCAAAAGAGGGAGAAGAAAGCCTCAAGTAACCATATACGGGTGCATTCTTCGAAGGAGTATACAAAATCTTTATGTGTCGCACCAGTGGCGAAACTCTTACACTGTATTCTCAAGTATGAGTCAAGGAATACAAGGAAAGTAAATGAAAGAAATAGAAAAAGTTGTGTTTTTGAGTTGCAATTAAGGAAGAAAAGAAAAGAAAAATGAATGAAAATTTAGTGTAATTTAGTTAGTTTAGAAAGTAAAGTGTTTCCTTTCAAAATTGGGGTGAAACACTTTACTTCTTTTTACTTTACTTTTCTTTATTAAAAAAACTCGCGAATACAGCGTTAGGGGACGGGGAGGGTCCCGAACCCTCAAAAATTGTGGCATTTATAGTAAATAGCTTATGTTTTAGGGCTAATTAGTTCTAATTATAAAAGAAGTATGAATGGAGAGACTGTAGAAATTGATACTCAAAGCCCTAAATCAACACCAGATTTAGAATGAACCCAACCAATCTCTACTTGACTCATTTTTTTATTATAAGAATGACTAAAAGATTTAGCCTTAAAGTTTTACAATACATACACAAAAAACAAAAAACAACTGATTACAAACTAGGGTTTGTCACTGACAGATTTGAGAGAGAGACTAAAACACACAGTTGAAAACTTGACTAACTAGAAAAAGAATGAAAGAAAGGCATTATATAGCCCAGCTCATGAATCTTTCACTTTGACCCTTGAACTCTTCTTGACTTTACAACTTGAACCCTTGAACTTTAAACACGAGAACACTTTATGCTTTGACTTTCCTCAAATGACCACCAGGCCCATGTGTTTGGGAGAAAGCTTACCATCCAACACTCCCCCATAAGCTTTATACCTAGAACACACTTGACAAACCAAGACTAGAACAAAACCTGTTATGGTCAGAAACAGGTAACCCCTTTGTGAAAAGATCTGCTATTTTATCCTTAGTTTTAATTTTCACTGGTTTGATAAATCCTGCTGCATTTTTTTTCCTTTGAAAATCTAAATCAATTTTAAAGTGTTTACTTCTCTCATACATATCAGGATTTGCAGATATTTGAATTGCAAAACTGTTGTTACAGTTCATCTCTACAAGTAAGCATATATCAATTTATTCACAAAACTTCACAGCCAGACATTGCACATTGTTCTGTACTCAGCCTCAGTTGAGGACCTTGAAACAACATCTTGTTTCTTGCTTTTCCAAGAAACAAGACTATTTCCCAGAAACACACTATATCCAGTAACAGACCTCCTTGTTACCTTACACTTTGCCCAATCAGAATCAACAAACACTCTTTAAGTTGCATTATTACTTTCTTTAAAAGTAATTCTTAATCCAGGTTCCCTTTTCAAGTATCTTAGAAACCTAAAAGCAAGTCTCAAATGAGACTTCATTGGACTATGCATGACATGACTTAAGCAGTGAATTGCATAAGATATATCAGGCCTTGTCATAGTCAAGTATATTAACTTCGCCACTAATGTTTGATAATGTGTTATACCAGTAAAAGGTTCATCATCTCCAAATTTGGAAATGACCTTTTTATTCTCAAGATTAGCTTCTATTAGGGTATTACAAGGCTTATAAGCTAACATTCCAAACTCATAAAGTAATTAAATGCAATATTTTCTATGAGTTAAACATATACCATTAACCGTATCTAACACTTTAATTCCCAAGAAATACTTGAGCTTTCCCAATTCTTTGATTAAAAACTTGGTACTCAAAAACTATTTGAATTTGTTTATTTCATCCAAGTTATTCCCAATCGCAATTATGTCATCCACATTAAACAAGCAAAACAAAATAACATCTTTTCTTCTTTTTTTTCTCAGCTTTTTAAACAAATATAGTAAAATTTATTCATACTTTGCACAATCCCTTGATTCAATCTATATCAGAAACCAATTTCTCATTCCATTTCCTTGGAGCCTGTTTTAAACCATATAAAGACTTAACTGGTTTACAACCCCTTTAATCATTTTTATCAGAATATCCTTCAGGTAAGTTCATATAAAACATTCTTTTCTAAAATCTCCATATAAAAAGCATTTTATTATCTAGTTGTCTAAAGGCCATTTATTATTAGTGCTATACTTAATACAAACCTAACCATGACAATTTTGACTATAGGAGGAATGTCTCCTCATAGCTATTCTTCTCTTTGGTTATACCCCTTGGCCAACCAACAAGCCTGTAACCCTTTCTTACAGTTACCATTAGACAATCCTTATTTTTTCCCTAAAACCCATTTTCTTCCAATAGATTTTCTTTCTAGGCAAGTCTAACTATTTACCCATGTTTTATTTTTATTAAGAGCTTCTATTTACAGGTTTAATGGCATTAACCCATCTACTATCTTTAACAACTTCAAGATAAGTAACAGGGTCATGTACCTTATTTAGATTAGTAGTACAAACATAATTGTCTAAACTCAGATTAGCATAGTTAACTACCTTGTCTATACCATATTTCACATTCTTATTTAAAACATAATCATTATATCTTGAGGGTAAAACCTGTTTTCTACTAGTTCTCCTAACAGTTTGACCTGCTGCTAGTTCTGGTAACACTAATAATTAACAAAAGCTCAATGTCTTCATCCTCAGATATATACTCATCATCATTCAATGAAGTACTTTGTATACCCTCAGAAACAGGAGTTTCAGTTGCATACTCTTGATTACCTTTAGAAACACTAGTTTTAGTTGCATACTTTTCTTTCCTAATGTCCTTCCTACTAGTGTACTACCAGTGACATCTACACTGTCTAAATCATACATTGAAACAAGTGTTTCATGTTGTGTATTGTCTTTCGCTAGTGCACACTTTCTCAGTGTTGACTCTGGTTAATTAGTACTCTAGTAGGTGCAATTCAGTAACCACAAATGTTTGCACAGTCTCCCCATCATTACATGGCTCATTAGTTTCTGACTGCTATAATATATTTAGTCTGTTTATTCCATTTTATTAAATTCAAATTATTAGTGAAAGAACTGTTTTTAAAAGGAAACACTGTCTCATAAAACTTCACATCTCTGGAAAACAAAAGCTTTCTTGGATCCAAACTAAAAAGTTTATATCCTTTTTTTATCAAAAGCATAACCAACAAAAACACACTTATCAAATCTGGATCCAAATTTACCAGACTCATTTAAAACAGTTGAAAAACACAACCAGCCAAAAGTCTTTAAATGCAAGGAGACTAGTTCAGTCTTTTTACACTAACTCATAAGGGACTTATACCATATACACAAACAGTAGGTTAAACTTGGTAATCCAACGGAAGTTGCAGTTAGCGTTGATGTTGTTTCAGTCCAATGTTTAAAGGCAACCCCTGAACCATGAGGGGCCCTTTCTGGGTTTGTGTGTTGAGAGTAAGGGGGTTAGCTATGGGTGTGGTGGGTGGTTCGCGTGTTTAGTTGCGTTGCTCAAGTAGATGGTTGGGGGGTTTGACGTGCGTGGGGGGGGAGTGATGGGGGGGGGGGGAGTGGGGTGTTTGGGCGGTGGTGGGCTGTAGTTGGTGGGGGGTTAGGGGTGCAGGGTGGTAAGGTATTAGTGAGGGGGGGGTTTGGGGGTGGGGGGTGGTAGTGGAATTAGGGGTGAGGGGGTGGTGTGGGTATTGGGGGTGGTGGGGTCGGAGGGTCATGGCCTTGGGTTGGAGGTGTGCGTGGGTAATATGAGGCGAGTTGACCGGGTTGATGGGTCTTAATCATGTTGTGGTTAGTTTCTTTTTAGTGTTTTTTAGAGTTTTATAGTTTTTTCTATCATTTTTGCTATGGATTTTTTGCTCCTATTATTTTTAGTTAGTTTATTTATTCTAATTTTAGGTGTTAGTTTATCTTTTTGTTATTATTTTTTATTTTATATAGTAAAATAAGAAGTTTCAACTATTTTAAGTGTTTAATAAATACCTATGTTTTCTTTTTGCTACATCATTCTGTTGTGGAGTATAAGGACAAGTAGTTTGATGAAAAATCCCATTAGTTTTCATAAAATCTTCAAATTTTTTATTTGCAAACTCTGTACCATTATCACTCCTGAAAACATTAACATTTTTTTCAAACTGGTTTTTTATTAGACTTGTAAAATCAACAATGTGATCAAAAACTTCAACCTTACTTTTTATTAAAAAACCCACACTGCCCTTGTATAGTCATCCACAACAGTCAGAAAGAACATATAACCTTCTCTACTAGTGACTTTGTATGGTCCCCAAACATCTAAATGAACAAGTTCACCTAAATTTTTAGATTTATGTTCACTAATTTGAAATGGCTCCTTGTTATGTTTAGCTCTGTGACAAACATCACGGGGTCCATAACTAGTATGAGTAAGCCTTTAATGTTACTTCGTAAGATACAACAATAAAAACCTGATTTGAGGATGACCAATGTACTATTATGCATATAGAATTAGGACACAAACCAGTTTTTATATTACTAATTATTATTTTTTTTAACTTCATAAAAAAGTAAAGACCTCCTTTCTCACTACCAGTCCCCATCAGGAACTTTTGAGTTAAATCCTGAATTTTACACATAGATTCAGTAAAACTAACAACCACTTTGTTATCCTTAGACAACTTATGAACAAACAACAAACTGACTTTGTATCCAAGAACTACCAACACATCTTTAACAATCAAATTATTACCAAGTTTAAAATTTCCAATTTGCTTAACTTGTTCAACAGTCCCATTGGGATGTGCAACAATTAAGTTTAAATGAGTAACATCAATTATATCATATAAAAACGTGGCACAATAGGTGATGTTTTGACTAGCTCCTAAGTCAATAATCCATCCAATGTAAGTACTATATGTACTTATAAAATTGAAAAATATACAAGAGAAAAAACTTATAACACAATTTGAAACCATAAATGTACTTGCAATACTAGCATGAGACTTACTAGCATTACCTGTATCACTTAACAAAGACATCAATCTCTGATATTGATCACTAGTAAGAGTATGAGCAATACTCTTACTATGATCGGCCTTATTATCATCAATATGTGCATTGTTCACATTATTTTGATTCACATTAACCTTTTTAACCCTAGGTGGATAACCTGCCAACTCAAAACATCTATCAATAGTATGCCCTTATCATTTACATGTTAAAAACTAAGTTTGATACCATGCCAAACTTTCTATTATTGTTATTATTAGTATTATTCCTATTTGAGTTCCCATTGCTATTACTGGGCCTAGTTGCAAAGGCATAAGGTCTAGTTTTCACATTTTTAGATGAAGATTGACTATTCATATGTGACTCATCTCTAGAGAGAGTAGCAAAAGTAGATTCAACATTAGGTATAGGTTCAGTAGTAAGAATAATACTTCTAATAGAGTTAAACACATCATCAAGTCTGATCAAGAACTACATCAACCTGAGAAGTTGAGCATGTTCCTTAAGATTGGGACTACCTTCACAAGTGCAAGTAGGCAGATCGACTAGTGAATCAAATAGCCTCCACAAGGAATTGCACTCATGATAATACTCAGACAATGACATACCAGATTAAGTTAAAGTAT
The DNA here is from genome assembly GCA_026074375.1 of Tanacetum coccineum. Lineage (NCBI taxonomy): Eukaryota > Viridiplantae > Streptophyta > Magnoliopsida > Asterales > Asteraceae > Tanacetum > Tanacetum coccineum. Next base: position 38,913 of record BQNB010011839.1, on the reverse strand, counting down.
ATATTTTATGATGCAGATTATAGTTAATAGAACCATCTTGTTTATCGTATGTCTCTTTTTACTCATCCTAAACATTTTTAGCATTTTTACAAAATATTTGTCCCTTATACAAATCCGGTGACACACAACCCAACAACCAAAATAAAACAACAACATTACACTTGTCATGTTGTTCTTGTAAAGGTCCATCATTAATATCTCTAACATATTTTCCATTAATTAATCCACTTTTATTTCTTGTATGTAATGCCAACTACACAACAGCAGACCATACCTTGTCATTCTCAGTACCTTCAAGCTTGAAGGTAATCAACTAAGAACCAATGTCTTGAGGGTGAAAATAAATAGGGTCATATATATCAAGTTTTAATTTACTACGACCCCCCTCAACACCTTTTTTCTTAGGGTCTCCTCTAGGGGGCTTATCACCATCAACCATGATAACACACAAATAAGGAACAAATTAGAAACAACAAGCAACACATCAACAAGATTGCAAGAACAAAACAACAAATCACCTTTTGGGTAATAGCTAGATCTTGATATAAACAATGTACCAAAAAGCTTATCAAGATCAACCATGATTCCTTGTTTCTCAAGGAAGTACGTCAAGGCAATATTTCTTGATAAGAAAAAAATTTTAAATAAAAAAATGGATTTATATCAGAATTAAGAAACCACCAACTCCTTCAAACCACCAATATCCAAATCTAATCACAACAAATCAATCAATCTCTTGACCTATCCCTTACACCAATTCTAAAAACACTAGAAAAAAAATTCCTAAGAGAAAAGTGAAAGGTTTTGTTAAGTGCACGCGTAGCAACAACTTAAAGATCAAGAAGATCCACAACCTTGATAGCACAACGAAAACAACCTGAAAATACACAACTACAAAATTAGAAATAATAAATTCTTCAAAAAACAAGACTAATTGATCAAGACTGGTTGAAACCCTAATTTTGATATTAGGGTTTTAACACAAGATTGCAAGAACGTTGCAATAAAGATCAATTAGATCACAATTTGACCAAGAATCAAACACTTTTAACCTTAATTGGGGTTTGATACAGTAAACCATAATTCTTAACCAAAAATAGTAATTAATTGTGATTAATCATTGTACACAAGCTCTAATAGAGCTATAACACCACGATCAATAAAACCCCCAAATTTTGAGAAACCATAATTTCTCAAAAAACCAATTAATCACCAGATCTAACAAATTTAAGACTCAAACCACTTGAAAATACCAATTAAGACCATGATCTAACCTTTAGATTAAAACCCCCAAATTTTGATAGAAAATCCTAATTTTAAAACCGATTTAGAACTTTGGTATAGAGCAACCTGGCTCTGATACCATGTAGAAATTGATACTCAAAGCGCTAAAACAACACTAGATTTAGAGTGAACCAACCAACTTCTGTAGGTGAGGGTGCAAAGACTTAAGGAAGTTTTACAATCCCTTAGGCAGTGTACCTGATCGTTATAGTGTAGTATAGGCAAGACTCGGGGGTTGTTAATGTTCTCCAGGGGAATAGTTTGGGAAGGCTCGAACATGGTCTAACAGAATTCTAAGGGGTTGAGAGAAGATTCTTTTTGTTATTTTTATATTTTATGGAAAGCAAATAAATCAATGGTTTGAGAGGTTGGTTTGTTTAACTAATAATTAAACTAATTATAATCTAAACTACTGGTGATAACTTTATGATAAATTGATGTATTTACCTAATCATGCTCTACTCCCCAGATTGCTTCTCCTAGATTTGTTGCCTTGTCACACTTGTGATGATCTGTGTAAGTATTTCCTAGGTCATGAACGGATTACACGAACCCACCGTCTACTTAATATTACTGGTATGGAAATGCATATTTAGGTAGTATTATGAAAGACTATTACAAGGCCCATAAGAGTATATTAAATGCATGTGTATATCTAAAAGGGATCATCCTTATTAGGGGTAAGGTAGTATGAAGACTGTTACCGATGGTATCTTTTCTACACACTCGCATTTCCCTAGACGTCTATGCCAATTTAATATCTTATGGCTAGTTTTCTAAAGCCTAACGTGCACATCCATCAACAAGAAGCAACATCAAAAGGATCTACAACTAGTTTTCGTGTCAATCATAAGTAAATACAAAATGATGGGTTTAGCCTAGCATGTTAAAGATAAAGCAAGACATAAAACAAATTCAAACAAACACATAGAACATATTGAATTGATAATGCTAAATAATCTTACTTCTTTCGATTAAAAACATGGGATTAAAGGTAGTTACACATAGGTTTGAAGCCCTAAAACGACCTTTAAAGGCTGCTTAGAAGATAGGGTTCGTCTTCCAAAAGTTATACAAAGTTACACACTTAAAACCCTAATTTCAGTTTAATATATATAGAAAAATCATTGCGACAATGTCGCTTTGAAGTCCTGACGCCGACGCCACATAGATGGTTCTAGATCCATTTTAAGTCGGCCACGTCTTTACGCCATCGATGCGTCTTCACGCACTGTATGCATAATTCTTCAAGAGATTTGGTGTAGGTCTGTAGCCTTGTTTGTTTCTTCTCTAAATGAGCCAAAGTCACGTGTATTTCCTTCAAATGCCATCCAAGTGCTAAAAACCTGAAAACAAACGATTAAGCACTAGCTGGGCTATTTGATGATTTAGGGGGTAAATGATCCCAAAATAAGTGTTAAATGACAACCTCATCAAAATCACCCCTTACATTGGGAATGCTTGTCCTCAAAGCAAATGTGCTTTTTATGGACAATAGATTATTGGAGGCATTTAACTTACTCTCTAAAAGCATTTTACAATCAACTTCTAGACCTAGTAATTAAAAGCACAGAAAGTATTTTACTAGGCACCTACAAAGTGGTTGGGATTCTTTCTTTCCACTCGGGTGTATAAATAATATAACATAACGAAACGGAAAAATCAACACTCATTACCATGTCATTATTTTTAAACATATAATCTACCATAGGCTTGGTAACAAGATCAACCTTCACCGTAGCGCAGTATTATTTCACTTACTATCAAAAGAGGTCTTTTAAAGGGTTATGGGGTTGAAGGTTAAAGATACATAAGTGGAAAACGGAAAACGGATGGGATAATTTGGGGAGTGACTTCTTTTGGGGTGAATTAAGTTGAAAGGGTTAGCTAATTATTTATACGAATACAGCTGATTTGGTTGTAAGCAAAGACTCAGACAAAAAAATATACAAGCTCTACAAACTCTACATCAATCTTTTTCTTTTTCTTATCTTGAATTCTATATAAACATAAGCAAATGAATGGCAGCCCATTACATTTTTTTTACTCTTTTTTTTATACATTTTTTCATAAATTTTTGCTCTTGCCAATTGCTCTTAAACATAGATACATCATGGGGGTTTATGTGGATACACCCTACATTGAAATTTTACATACTATCGGATAATTACAATCTATCTAATGACCCGATTTGAGGTGGATCAAAATAACATGGAGCTTATTGAGCTCTACTGGGGGTAATAAATTACTTCTTCCCTAAGTCTTCATAAGATAAATACTACCATGAATCCCAATCGTCCTAAAACAGTATTTACAAAGATAAGGACTTAGCAACCGTGTACTTAATAATTAACTTAGGTTAAAACAATAATGTACTAAATGTGAGTACATATAAGGTAGGCTAAGGGCGATTTGGGTGTAACGATTGCTTTAAGGGTGACATTGCTCTTCATTAATAGTCCGGCTTAACCAGAAAATTACGAGAACCGTAAAAAGGATAGGCTCGAAGGGTTGTACTAGGGGTATCCTGCACTAAAAATGAATGCATTGTAAGGGTGTGGGATAGTTACATGATCGATGCGACCATCATAACAATTACAGGTTTAAAACATGGGTTAATCTTAGTGCCTCTTATCTAGAAAATCCTTATTACGTCTATGCGGTATCGGGGAATGCAATCACAAAACAAGTTCTAGAATAATTTTAATATACTAACGGTACACTCATATAATTTAAACACTGGATACCCAATGCCTTTAGAAAGGCACAAAGACAATACGTTACACATCCATAATGGTCAAAATAGACACATATTTGGACTGCATTCAGACCTTAATCGTGAAAGCTAAAGGATAAACTATCTTGGATATCAATAATGGATACCCAAATTCCTAAGATCTAAAGGCAAACCTCACATTTTTTGGGTGGAATTTTGAGGGTTTTTGTGCTAGTCATATAAATTCCTATCCATGAGACGTTATTAATACTTGGTTTTCGTCGGTATGTGTTATAAAAAAATTTAAATTTTGGTCAAAATTACCTTTTTATGCTATGTTTTGATATATTATCCATCATTTTAAGGACAAAGTAAATGGCAATTAAAGTAAGCTTATTTCCCACGACCTTAAGTTGAACCATGGTCCCTATTGTTCTATGGAATTACGTAAAAACGATGAGGGAAAAGAAGACAAAGGTTAAAGAAAACTAGTACTCCCATGGTTTGCTCAATAATGGAGAAGAAAACATGCGATAATGGTTAAATCGTCCTCAGAGTCATCCATGAAACTTCTAGAACTTCAAGCTTCTTCTTATCAATATAACCTGTAAACATAGGACAAAGGAAAATCACCAACCATCAAAAATCAGGGATTTAGATATAATAAATTAATATATATATATATATATAACAAGAATTTTGGGGTTGACTCTATGAAAGCAGTAAAGATAGGATGAGAGTAATGATGTAATCATACGTTTATGCAGGTTTATAAAAGAATTACAAATTTTAAAAGTTGTGCAAACTATTTTTTGAAAATACTTAAAAATTTTCAAATTTCCCTGTAGCTGGGCTCACGACACCGTCAGGAGGAATCCTGACGTAGTCTCCAGGCTTTGCGCAAAATTTTCTTTTTGTTTTCTTTGAAAAACTTCCTACACTCGATTATATAAGTTATTTCCTATATGAAATTGCTACATGAAACCTGAGATTAGTCGATACAATCATATGACTCATAACTTGACGCGAATTAATCTAAACAATTTATTAATTATGTTTGAATTGGTTCTTAAAAACTGGATATTTCCCTTACACTTATTTTGTGCAAAATACCTTTGATTGCCAATAAGACGAGGTTACAAACAAAACAAAGCATGATTACAAAGTAATGAATTCAAACATAAAAGAATAAATGAAAAGAATTAAAATACACGACACTCCTAATATGCGGGAAAAATAAACATTGGGTTGCCTCCCAAGAAGCACTTTTCTTTATTTATGAGTCTTGTAGCTAGACTCGAAGTCACACGTCCTTGCGTGACTTCTCCTTCATCATCCATTCTAGTCACATATTCGGGTCCAAGCTCTAGACATTCTTTGTAAAACTCTAATATTTTGCTCATCACGTACTCCACTCCTCTTCTCTTATCCTCTTCGCTCCTAAGGTAGACCAATTTTGTGTGCTTTTTTCTAAGTCTGATAATGAGTAGTACTATTCTATCTTATGGGGCATTTTATAGGCAACTTCATTGGTCCCGTTTGCGAACCTTACCACTCCTTCGGGTGGGTCATGAGTCATGTTGGATATTTAAACAAAGGGTTTTCCTAGTACTACTTGTGACAACCTAGGGTCAATGATTGAGCTAATATCTTCAACAATCATGAAGTCCGTGGCATAAGTAAAATTCCTAATGAAAACATGCATCCCCTTAATCATTCCCGTGAAATTGCTAACTCCTCTATTCGAATTTTCCCTAGGGTCGAGCTTTCTTCTCATGATCCAATTATACATCATTCGGGTCATGATATTTAAAGGGGAGTTAAGATCAATGTAGGCTTTCTCCATATGCACATGTCCAATGTTGCATGGTATTTTGAGGTTTGATAGACATCCTTCCATGATGATGGGGTTTCTCAGAAACATTGAAGGGATAGGGCCACACATGAGATGTTTGTGATATGCAAGCTCGATTCAAGTTGAGAATATATTAGAATATTCCACCTCTAATCCTCCTACTTCGGGTTCCTCCTTGTGGGACTCGTCATTCTTCTTAACTATCTCAATAAACATTACGTCACCATCATCCCCTTTGGTGTAAACAAATTCTGTTTAGGATAAAGTGAGGGCCAGCCGAGCGATTCAAAGAATGAATTGAGTTTGAGGACTTTTTCAATGATGAATGAAACTGATGGATCGGGTGGCGTGGAGGGGCTGGTATTGATATCTTCCCGGCTGTTCTTCTCTTCTCCCTTATTTTCTTCTGGTTTATCATCATGGGAGTCACTTTGTTGCTTGGGATGTATCTGTATCATGTTGGTTGTTGATCGAACCATGGATATGGGTTGAGCATTGGGGGTCTTCAGTTGGGTAAGAACGAGCAGACAAAACTAAAGTTGTGAAGTTAATGTTCAGTTTCGGGTTTTTAACTGTGTCGCTAGGTAGTGCTCCTGCCATTCGATCTGTGATGGCTTTTAACACTGTTTTGATTTTGTTGGTTATCTCGCTTTGTTGTTGTTTGAAATCGGCTTCAACTTGGGACTATTAGCGTCTTGGATGGATGCCATGAAGTTGGACACCTTTAAGATTTGATTGATTGTTAAAATTATGAGGATTGTTGTTGAAGGAACGGTTCGGGATCAAACCGTTGGGTTGGAACCGGTTAGGTGGGTTTGAAAAATTATTTTAGGAATTTTTAGGTGGTCTACACTAAGGTTTGGGTGACTTTTCCTTGGACGGATTATGGTTGTCACGAAGTGAACCATTACTCCGCTTGTCGGTACGCGAGGTTATGAATTGTCAAACATAGGCTTGTTCGGATTTTCATGCAGTACTGTGTGTCGTGGGGGACTCATGCAGATCTCACATGAAGAAGTGATTTTGTTTACTTGAGTAGGTTGTGTCAGAGCAAGATGAGCTTCCATCAAGCGTTGAACTTGATTTTCAAGCTCGATGAGGCAGCGGCCGGATGTACTCGGGACATCTTGAGGCAAAGTGATTACCTTGACCGGCTTAGAAAAATTCCTTAGGTCATTCCAACTTTCGTTGTCATAGAGGGTGAGGTCCTCTAATAATGCCCAAGATTCTTCAGCGTTTATGTCACAAAGCTTACCACCAGCTCGCTTGTAAGTGAACTTATCAAATTCATCATACAGCTTGCACTCTCGTTCTTGTTTTGTTAACGACGTGCCTTGCATTAGCAGTTTGATCTTTTCCTAAAGATCTTTTGCAACACGATGTTGACTCACAAGAGCATAGATTTCAGTTGGAAGGCCTTGGAGAATGATGTTTATTGCTTTGATGTCACAATCAGCTTGAATGGCTTCAGCGGGAGTTACTTCAACATATTCCTTAAGCCTTGTTACTCCATCCTCAGTGATTAAAGGCCAAACCAGTGGTCCTTTTTCAATAGAGGCAAGAATCATTCTTCCATGTGGTCTATTCATCATATAAAGTTCCATTCTGCTTTTCCATGAATCATACAAGTGTTTTTCAAGCATCGGTAGTTTGTTATCTCCTCTAGAAAGAAGCGACTTATCGGCAAGAGTCGTCATTATGGTATCAAAAAGATTACAATTTGTTTGATCGGTGGTAGAAAGAAATTGTGTTGGTTATGTGATTGTTGAGTCTTGAAATGAAACTACACGAGATTTTATAATTCTTGACAAAACCGGGAAAACAAGTGTTTGTTTCACGGGATTTTACAAGTCAAAGAAATAAATCGTACAATTTAGAAATGAGTTGGTAGGTTTTAATTGGAAAATGACTAGTTCGGATCTTACTCGTTCGGTTCTCAAATGACAAAACTAGTTCGGTCCTTCTAGTTCGGTCCTCTAGTTCCTCTAGTTATCTAGTTTGGTTCCCTAGTTCGGTCCTCTAGTTCGGTTGACAACGACCAAATCTTGTTCGGTTGACAAAGAACAAAACTGGTTCGGTTATCTCGTTCGGTTAACTAGTTCGGTTCCAATAGAAAACAACTAGTTCGGTTCCAACTTGAGTAAATCTCGTTCGGTTCAAACTGTGAGCACTAGTTCGGTTCCAACTGACAGGAGTCTAGTTCGGTTCTCTTGATCGGCTTACTCGTTCGGTGACCTTGTTCGGTTGTACTCGTTCGGTTCCAACAACTACGAAACTCAAATTTTCAAAACTCAAAAAACACATTTTTGAATGGTTTTTAGTAAAAATTCTTGTACAACTAGTGTTACTAACCCTATAGGAACAATAAAAATGAAAACTTTAAGGTTTTTAAGCCAAAAAAAATTTGAATCACTATTTTGCTCTTTGTAAAGGTTTTTGAACACAAATCAAACACAAAAACTAAACACACCACTCCATGGCTCTTGATACCAATTGTAGAAACATGTAATCCTATGATCAAACCAAGAACAAGGGTGAGATTTGGGTTGTGATGTTAGAGAGAGAATGGATGGAATGGATGAATTGTATTAAGTGTGTTTAATGGAAAATGAAAACAACCAACCCCTCTCCAAGGCTAGGAGAGGGTTTATATAGTACATGGATGGCCGGCCCATGGGCTATGATGGGCTTCCCATGGGCCTTGGGCCGGACTAGATTACTAATCTAATCATTACACTAACTACGAGCTAAGACTATTACAACTTGGAAGTGACCGACACTTTTTGTGTTTCCAACAATCTCCCCCTAAGGGAGGTCACTCCATTTTACAAAACTTTAAGCCTAGCATACTATGCTTTGTCTTTAGTCTTTAGCTCGTCCTTTTGACATTCTCCTGTGAGTATGTTGTAGTGATCATTGATTTCTGGATTGAGCTTGTTCCTTGAACTTGTATTTGACATTGTGATCTTGAGCATCTTGAGATCATCAACCAAGCATAATCTCTTTGATGAAATTGACCAAGATGCAGAGGTTACATTAGTTGATGAGACTCAGGAGAGGTATGGTGATAATTTGATGTTTGATACTGGTGTTCTTGATAATGAACAAGATATGGCAGAGAAAGAGGTTGATATGGCTAAAAAGGATGTTAGTACTACTGATCCAATTACTACTACTAGTGAAGTAGTTACTACTGCTAATGTTGTAGTTAGTACCAATTAAGCTTAAAGCTTACTACTAACCATAACTACAACAACAAATATTAGATGAGTGACTCTGGCTCAGACTCTTAATAGAAATCAAAGTAGTAAACTCAAGTTGTTACAATTGTGCTACAACAACAACAACTGTTGTTATAAGACCCAAGGCTAGAGGGGTTGTAGTTTAAGAGCCAAATGAATTTACAACAACAACATCACCTTCATAACCATCACAACCTCCACAGGCTAAAGACAAAGGCAAGGCAAAAATAGTTGAGCCTGAAAAACCTTTGAAGAAGAAAAATCAGATTATGTTTGATAAAGAGGTTGCTCAGAAACTTCAAGCTCAGTTAGATGCTGAATTAGAAGAAGACGAGAAGCTTGCAAGACAAAGAGAAGAAGATGCAAACATTGCTGAATGAGATGGTGTTCAAGCTATGATGTATGCAGATTATGGGCTAACTACAAAATTACAGGCAGAAGAGCAAGGAGAATTGACTATTGAAGAAAAGTCAAGATTGTTTATGGCGCTCATGAATAAAAGGAAGAAGCATTTTGTAAGACTTATAGCAGAAGAGCAGAGAAGAACCACCAACTAAGGCTCAAAAGAGAAATACAATGTCTACTTATCTGAAAAACATAGTTGGATACAAGCACAATCAATTGAAGACCAAAAGCTTTGAGGATATTCAGATGTTATTTGACAAAGAAATGAAAAGGGTAAACACATTTGTAGACATGGATACCGAGTTGGTGAAAGGCAGTGAGACAAGAACAAAAGGAAGTTCTAAAAGAGTAGGAGAAGAACTTGAATCTAAAAATTTAAAGAAGCAAAAGTTAGATAAGAATGTAGAAGCTGAAGTAGATGATGATCAAGAAGAAGCAGAGATGAAAAAGCATATGGAGATAGTTCCTGATGATGAGGTAGCAATGGATGCTATACCTCTAGCCACTAAGCCTCCAATCATTATTGATTGGAAAATCATCAAAAAAGGAAAGATGGGATACTTTCAAATCATAAGAGCTGATGGAAGTTTAAAGAGGTACTCATCAATGATTCAGATGCTTTAGAGTATTGACAGAGAAGACTTGGAAACTCTCTAGAAGTTGGTTAAAGCTAAGCATGGGTTAACAAAGCCAGAGGAGGCATATGAAAGAGTGTTATGGGGTGATCTAAAAGTGATTTTTGAACCTGATGTAGAAAGTGAAGTATGGAGAAATCTACAAGGACACAAAGTGAAAATTTGGAAGCTATTTTCTTCAAGTGGAGTACATTTTGTGAGGTTTCAAAATCTGCATATATTTTTGCTGGTAGAGAAAAAGTGTCCTCTTACACCTGTAACAATCACATAAATGCTCAACAAGAAGCTTTAAGCTGACCATTGGAATGAAATGTGCTATCAACTTCTTAAGCTTATGACAAAACAACTAAAGAATCCTGGAAGTGTTTGAAAGCATCCTCCTAGTGATTGAAGACTTCTAATCAAGAAACTTGAAGATTTAGAAGAAGAACATCAAGTTTAGGGGAGGATTGTTGGGATTAAAAGACTTCATGATGATCTTGGAGTTAATACTGCTAAGTTAATGCTGCTGGTGTATAAGTTACTGTTGTTAGTTCAGAGTTAATGCTGCTGATACAAAGTTACAACTGCTAAAGGATTACAACTGCTAATGGATAAAGATTGCTTATGAGATATGTATGAGATATTTTTGTAAAAGATACATATAAGTTATTTTTTTAGAAGATCCTGATAACTTAGGAAAATATTATAAGCCTGTTAGGACTCCTTGATGTATAGAAGGAGGTCCTAGGGTATAGAGTTCTATGTACCAAAATCGTATCAAATCATATCAAAGTTCATAGAGTTTTTCATAGCTTCAAGGTTTTGTAACCATAACACTATTAAGAGTGTTCATTTTATATTGAGGCTGAAAGTTTGATAAACTGTTTGTTATTAATCTTGTTTATTATTGTTTCATTAAAATTCTTCTTAGTATCATTGACTAGATTCCACATAGTCTTTGATATTTACAATTAAAGTTTCTGTCATAGTTGTTTTGGATTTATTCAATACAACTTAAGCTTATACAAGCTAAGCAAGATATATTATATTGGGATCAACAAAAATTATCATCGACTTCACTGTCATCACTTGTTTCTTCATTTTTAATCCTAGATAAGTGGTTAGCTGCAACATTTTCTATATCTTTTCTATCTTTTATTTTGATATCAAATTCTTGTAAGAGTATAATCCAACAAATAAGGTGTGGTTTAGCATCTTGTTTCTTAAATAGGTACCTAAGAGCTGAGTGATCAATGTGCATGGTCGTCTTTAGTAATACCAGATAGGATCAGAATTTGTCAAAAGCAAAGACTACAATCATAAGTTCTTTTTTAGTGATTGTATAGTTCTACTGAGCTGTGTTGAGAGTTTTGCTTGCAAAGTATATCGGATGAAATTTTTTACCTTCTTTTTGACCTTAGATTGCTCCAACTGCAAAATCACTTGCATCACACATGAGTTCGAACGGAAGATTCTAGTTTGGACTTATGATCACAGGAGCACATGTAAGTTTTTCTATTAATATCTTTAATGCGTTTTAACATTCGTCAATGAGTTCGAATGGAGTATCTTTTTCGAGTAACTTGGTGAGAGGACGGGCGATTTTTGAGAAATCTTTAATGAATCTTTGGTAGAAACCGGCATGGCCTAGAAAGCTTCTAATACCTTTGATATTAGTGGGTGGTAGAAGTTTAGGGATTACATCAATCTTTTCTTTGTCAACTTTGAGGCCTGCTTCGGATACCTTGTGTCCAAGCACAATTCATTCTTTAACCATGAAGTGACATTTTTCCCAGTTAAGGACAAGATGTGCATCTTTGAAACGTTGAAGCATTTTATCGAGGTTATTCAGATAGTGATTAAAAGATCTTCCAAAGACGGAGAAATCGTCCATGAGTATTCCAACGATTCTTGCGATCATGTCATGAAATATAGCTAACATACACCTTTGAAAAGTAGCTGGAGCATTGCATAAATTGAAAGGCATTCGTCTATAAGCGTATGTACCAAAAGGACAGGTGAACGTTGTTTTTTCTTGGTCTATAGGATCGATTGGTATTTGAAAATATCTGGAAAAACCATCGAGGAAAACAAAAAGTATTTAATTCCGCGAGGTCTTCTAACATATGATCCATAAACGCAAAGGGAAATATCTTTTGTTATTTTGCTTTTATTGAGTTTTCAATATCAATCATACACGCCAACCTGATAACATTTCTTGTTGGGACAAGTTCATTTCTTTCGTTAGTAACAACTGTAATACCACCTTTCTTCGGTACACAGTGACTAAAAAAATATTTCTTCTTTCTTTTCTAGTTTGGCCGAACCATATATAAGCCCTAATAAGCTCAAAATAATTAAATAAGCTTTCAAATAAGCTCACAAATATTAGTCGAATATAATAAGCTCAAAAGTACAAATATTATTACATGAAAATAACAACGATCACAAAACTAAGATTTTCTTATATTTCTTTTCATATATTTCGAACCATAAGTACATCCTTTTAGGGTTTATGTAGTTTTAAAATCTTATTTTTACAAAAGAAGTTGTATGTAACACCCTCATTTTGACAAATATAGCAGCGGAAGCTAATCTGGGGTATTACTTCATAGTACAATAGTCATAATCATAGAAAATGACTCAAAAGAGACGTTTTGGAAAAATTTAGTTATCATTCAATATAATATCAGAGTTTTACAAAAGAGAGGTCCCATAATTTAGAAACATAAAGTTTGAATGATAACAGTTTTAGCCATCTTTAAGTCCGTGCCACTCCGTGTCATAAGTTGCTCAATTACATGAGATAAACATGCTAAAAAGTCAACACAAAGGTTGAGTGAAATTCATAGGTTTTTGATAAACAGTTTAAGTACAAGTTTACTAGTGGGTTACGTTGTTATACACCCATATGAAAAACAATATTATTGCTTTAAGCTCATGACACCGAAACCTTGAGATAATCAATAATCACAAGTAATTGCCCCAACGGGTGCCTTTGCCAAAACACCCGCATAGTTATTTCTAATGAAGTGCTATTGGTTACCGAAAGTATAGGTACACCAACGGGGAGTCTAGACCCAAATATATCTATTCACAACATTCTCACTCACTCCGTAGAGTAATTAACGGTTCATGATAATGGGGTCTTAATGCCAAAATAGTTACTTAGGCAATAATGTATCAGGATAGCATACAGAAAAATACTTGCATTCATAGTTTAAGCATGTATCCCCCTCGCGGGTTTATGAAACATTTAAAAGAGATTAATGCGAGGCTATGAACTCACCTTAATAGTACAAGGAAATCTGATTGATGGCAAAAGTATATGAAATAAAAGTAACGGCTTCGTCACACAACCTGGGTAATATGTCAAGTCTTTAGTTTGATTGGATATGTTTTATGTCATAATGAAATATCATTTTGATTGGATTTATTATGGAAATATCGTATCACTGTTCGGGCCATCATAATTCAGAGGTCATGTAGTAAACGTTTGAGGAGCCAGGACACTTTAAATCGTAAATCCAGCAAACTCGTCAAAACGTATACCCAAATGAAACCCCTTACATGAAGCTCCCTAGTAATGTGATACATTATAGTTTTAAGTTTCTTCAAAAGCTAGAATAATTTATATATATTTTTATAATTAATATAAAAATATAATATTTTATAAGTTTGCAAAATTGGCAATATATACCCTTGGTTTATAAACTTTTACAAGTTTAGTCCTTTATATAAAAAGTATATATAATTTAAACCTTTAACTTTGAAACTTGGCAAAATAGGTCCTTATAGTTATAACTTTAAGAAAATGACATTTTCAGTCCCTTAGTTGTAATTTTCCGAAAGTTAATGAATATATAACCCCTATGCTGGAAACTTTTGCAAACCAAGTCAAAAAAGCCGATCCAAAGGTTTATTTTAAAATTCCAAATGATATTTTTAGGTTTTAACTTATTAGTTATAAGCAAATATGAATTTTCAAACATAACGAAAGTTTAGAAAAAAGATTCGTTAGCTAGAAAATCAAGGCACATATCCAGTTTTTAGGGTTTTATCAAAACCATGGTTTGAGGATTCAAAGCTGCAAACAAGGTGTTCATATATGACTTAAGAGTATTATGGAACATAAGTATACAAAATATATGCTTATGGAAAAAGGATTCTAGGCTTACTTGAGCTAAAAGGTCGAAATGGGGTTTTCGGGTTCATACGCCTAGTAAAAGACTTAAGGCTTTATTTTCTTGAATACCTTGGCTTCAATTTGAGCTTAGGGACTTCATCTTGATCTTCTATTTCTTACTATGGGAAGGCTTAAATTCATTTGGATGGTATGAGATGAGATGCGTAAGATGAGAATGAAAAGGTGTATTTTTTCGCTATTTATTAGGGCTTCGGAAAGCCTTTGTGCAGTAAGTTTCTAGTTTGATTAGTGTCAAGCCCTAGAGAGGATAACTAAGGATGCTAGATGGTGATATGTGGATGGCAAGAAACTATACCTGAAAGGTGAGGGTTGGTGGAAGGGTCACGGCTAAACCACAAGGATGACAAGGAGGTGATGGAGGTGCTTGTAAGCTACTTGGTTGGCTGCTTGTGATGTCATAGAGGTGCTAGAGTGCTTGCTTGAGGTGTTTGGTTGCTTAAAATGGGTAAAAATGCAAGAAAAGGGGTGTCGGGTTCATTTCATTTCGGGTTAGGGTTTTAGGGTTTTAATTCGTGAATTAGGTTTAAAGAATAAGGGGTAAGATTAAGTTTAAGATTATTTAGATTAAGGATTAGAGCTTATGATTAAGGTTTAGGGCTTAGTTTTAGGTCTAAGGTGTAGTTTTTAGTTAAAAGTGAAATTAGGGTTTAGGGTTTTGTTTTTAGGGTTTAGGGTTTTAAATCATGGATTAGGGTTAAGATTACGGATAGATTAGGGTTTCGGAGTCATGAATTAAGTACTTGTACCTTGTGTTAAAGTGGTGTAAAGTTTAAACATGGTTTAGAAGCTTAAATGACTTAATTAGGTTTTTAGGCATTATTGACTTGTACATTGAGCTTAAATGAGTTATACATTGACTTGGAGGGAAAATATGATTCAAATATTATGCATTGTACACTTGTACATATGTTTGAAGGCTTACACATTCATTTTATATGTATACATTACATATAATTAGGGTTTTGATGTAAACGTTAACGTTTAATGCTTGTTTTGATATAACGTTTTGAAAAGTATGTTAAATGGATAATGTACTTGGTAAAAATGATATTACGATATAGACTTGACATATTAGGACGTTTATATGATATAAACATATATATAGATGGCATTGATAGATGTTGTGTGAGCTCGTTTACTTTAGAAATGCAAGTTACGTTGCATAATGAGATAAAGCAAAAATATTCCCTTTAAAAGGTGATATATATATAATAGATGGATATTACATTGCATCTAATTTAATAGATGGAAAATTACATTGATGAAAATTGTGGGTTGTTATAGTCTCCCTCCCTTAAAAGAAATCTCGTCCCGAGATTTAGTTGGATGCCAGAGTGATGTTTGAAAACAGATGTGGATACTTGGCACGAATTTGATCTTCACGTTCCCATGTAAATTCTGGTCCTCTTTTAGAGTTCCATCTTACTTTGACTATAGGAATACGACTTTGTTTCAGTTGCTTGACTTCTCGATCCATAATCTCCACTGGTTCTTCCACAAAGTTGAGTTTGTCATCGAGCCGAAGCTCTTTCATTGGAATGACAAGGGATTCGTCAGATAAGCATTTCTTTAGATTAGAAATGTGGAAGGTATTGTGGACATTACTGAGCTCTTCAGGAAGCTCAAGTTTATATGCCACTGGACCAATCCGTTCAAGGATTTTGAATGGTCCAATGTACCAGGGATTAAGCTTTCCTCGTTTTCCAAATTGGATGATTCCTTTACGAGGTGATACTTTCAACATAACACGATCTCCAACTTGAAATTCTAAAGGCTTCCGTCTTATATTGGCATAACTTCTTTGTCGATCTCTTGCAGCTTGCAAGCGTTGTCGAATGCACTATCTTCTCAGAGGTTTCAATAGAATTATTTTTCTAGTCCCTGTAAGTTTATACCATCTCCAACTTTGCCCAGCAAACAGGTGATCTTGCAACTTTCCGACATAGAGTGGCTTCAAACTATGCTTTGCATTAATCAACTGGCATGATAAACGTTATATTTAAAGATAATTTCATCGATATGGTAAGTGTCTTTCCCATCCTTTTCCAAAGTCTATGACACAGGCTCGAAGCATGTCTTCGAGTGTTTGGATGGTTCTTTCACTTTGTCCATCGGTTTCAGGATGATATGTCGTACTCATGTCTAATTGAGTACCCAAGGCACTTTGTAGTGATTGCCAGAATCTGGATGTGAAATGACTGTCACGATCCGAGATGATAGATATTGGCACTCCATGCCGGGAGACTATTTCTTTGATGTATAACCTTGTAAGGGTTTCCATACTATCTGTCTCTCAGGTAGGTATGAAATGTGCGGATTTTGTAAGGACCCAAATTATGTCATGTCCGTTTGATGTTTTGGGAAGTTTTGTAACGAAGTCCATTGTTATTCTTTCCCATTTCCACATAGGAATCTCTGGTTGTACCAGTAAGCCGGATGGCTTCTGACATTCTGCCTTAACTCTAGAACATGTCAAACATTTGCCAACATATTCCGCGATGATTGCCTTCATGTTAGGCCACCAATAGAGTTTCTTTAGATCCTGGTACATTTTGTCAGAACCTGGGTGAATGGAATACTTCGATTTATGAGACTCATGCATGATTAAGTCTCTCAAACCACCGAAAAGTGGTAGCCAACTTCGATTTTTGATACAACGAGTTCCATCAGGATGAATTTCAAATGATTTGTCCATCCCTCGTAGGTTTTCGGCTTTGATGTTTTCTTCCTTGATTGCTTCGGTTTGAGCTTCGAGGATTTGAGTTGGTAATTTTGGATGAAGGGTCATGATCAATGATCTGATTCAGAGTGGTTTGATTCGTTCCTTTCGGCTTAAGGCATCTGCTATGACATTTGCCTTTCCAGGATGATAACGAATCTCATAATCATAATCTGCAAGCAATTCTAACCAACGAGCCGTTGTTCTCATGTTCCCACTCTTTGATCAAGGATGTACTGAAGACTTTTATGATCAGTGAACACAGTACATTTGGTGCCATACAGATAGTGTCTCCAAATTTTAAGAGCGAATACTACTGCTCCTAATTCGAGATCATGAGTGGTATAGTTTTCTTCATTAGGCTTAAGTTGTCGGGATGCATATGCAATAGCCTTCTCTCTTTGCATTAATACCGCTCCAAAACCTTGATGGGATGCATCACAGTAGACAACAAAATCGTCATTTCCTTCTGGTGATGCTAAGATTGGAGCTTCACATAGCTTTTGTTTTAGCAGTTGAAAAGCCGATTCTTGGTCTTTGAACCAGATATTCTCTTGTTTTTCAGGGTTAAACTCAGTCAAAGATATGCAATCCTTCAAAGAAAATCTTTGATAAATCTCCGATAATAGCCGGCAAGTCCTAAGAATTGACGAACTTCCGTGGGTGTAGTGGGAGATACCCAGTTCTTAACTGTTTCAATCTTGGCGGGGTCAACATGAAGTCCTTGACTATCAATTAAGTGTCCAAAAAATTACACGATACGAATCCAAAATCACATTGGAGAACTTGGCATACACTTCTCTTCTTGAGTAATTCAAAGGATTTATTCTTAGATGATTTGCATTGTTCTTCTGTCGTTATGAGAGTAGATGAGAAATCATCGATGTAACAGCTATCTACAATTTATCCCAAGTATGGTTTTTTACACACATGATTCATGAGATCCATGAATACAGCAGATGCGTTAGTTAAACCAAATGGCATCACTTGAAATTCATAGTGTCTGTATCTTGTTCTGAAAGCAGCCTTAGGAATATCTTCATCCCTCACTCTCAGTTGATGATAACCTGATCTTAGGTTGATTTTTGAGTAGACACTCGAACCTTGAAGTTGGTCGAATACGTGATCGATTCTGGGTAATGGGTAACGATTCTTTACAATAAGTTTATTCAACTCCCGATAATCGATACACATTCTGAAGGATCCGTCTTTCTTTTTAACAAATAAGACAGGATCTCCCCAGGGTGAAGTACTTGGTCGTATAAAACCTCGGTCTAACAATTCTTGAAGTTGATTAGATAGTTCCTTCATTTCTGAAGAAGCTAATCTATAGGGTACGCGGGCTACAGGCGTTGCTCCGAGAATTAACTACGTTCGGGTCTTGATGAGCTTTCATATCCCTTAGCATGTAGGCTCTTCCCTGGGCATTGATGTTGGTCTTTCGGCACTGATTTATATAATGCCCTTTTTCTCCACAGGCATGACAAATAACAGTCACTGGTAGTTGATTACTTCCAGTTGGACTTGCCTCTTGTTTCGGCAGTTCTTGGTCAAAAGGCCCACCTTGTTGCAAAGTATTACACTTAACATACAAGGTCCGGTGTGATGGAGATCACATTTTCTACCTAATAGGAGGTTTTCGGCATACCTATTATTCTTAGCAGGAGTGGCAACATAGGCTTTGATAGCCTCTTGCCTTCAGTTCTGTTGTGGTTGGTGATTATTATAGTGGTTTTGAGGTATGGTGTTACGGTATCGTTGTTGCGGTAATTGTTGTTGTTGAAAGTTTCTTCTGTCGTCAAACTTTTTGTATATGAAGCACTGATTCTTGCACCGGAGTGTGCTTAGTGTTACTTGATCCATTTAGCCTTATGGGCTATGATAAATGGCATCCTATAAAAGTTTTGAGTGCTCCGAGGACGGTAACATTCCCTTCATACTTCTAGGTAGACCCTCCGATGAAGCTTCCAGGAGTTTCTCGGTGTTTGGTACCATGTTCGGGCATAGAACTGCTAATTTTTGAAATCTTCTAACGTAAGGTTTGAGATCATTTCCCTTTACAGTCAGATTGTAAAGTTCATCTTCCATCTTTTTGACTTCAGTTCGAAGACAATACTTGTTTGTCAAGAACCTCTTTAACTCAATCCAGGTGATTTGATTGGCTTGATCTACTCCCATAGGTTGGGCGTAAGCATTCCACCAGGACAAGGCATCATTAGTAAGGGGTACCGTAGAAACTGTTACTTTGTTTACCCTCGGCACATTTGCTTTGAGAGAATACTGATTCGGTTCGTTCAAACCAACGAATGAGGCCAACTGCTCTTTCCGTACCATTGAAGTAGAAAGGTTAGCAGCTTATGAATTCTTTGTAGTTTCCCGTTTTTGCTACAGGAGTTCCAGTAGGACCGGTGTTCCTGTTGGTATTACTAGTACCTGCCAATTGTTTGAAAGCTTGTTCTCCCAGAGCGCGCCAATGACACTGTCATTACCTAACCATTGTTGTAACTAGATCTTAATTGCGAGCTTTGAAAGAGTCATGAATCCGGTGCTAATCAGATGTTGAGTCCTTTTGGGAGGCATTCTATCAACATAAGATAATACGCAATAAGAATGATATCACAAGTCTTGAAATGATTAATGTGCAAAAAAAACAGTGTCAACAATAGTGATATCAATCATAATAATTCATATCAATTAAGTATCTAATGATTTTTATTTAGAAGTCAGGGTATGATTCATAATGATGATGACGGAGTATGAGAGCACAGAGATATGAATAACAAGGTATATAATGGGACTACCATTGTATTATATCATGAACAACTTGCCTTTATACTATACATAGTCAAGATTTAACAAGTGTTTTTATTTATACTACACATCCTGTGGCTAGGTTCTAATAAAAACAATAACTAAGATCTAATCTAATAGTCCGATGGTCCTTCTTGGCTGATCTTGAGTTCATTGATGGCATTTAGAAGACTTTTGCTTATCTACTTCGGATGACGAATCTGGATATCGTTGATGATGTGTTCTAGATCAGTAATTCTGAAGCGAGCCAGAGAAATTTTGTGGTTATTTCCCATTTGCTTCTTCTGAAGTTTAGAAATTTGAGCACGAGCTTGTAGGAGTTCTGCTTCTAGATTGTCAAAGTCTTGTTGGATAATCACCCGACCCTTTCTGAGTCCTTCGATTTTGTCTTCTATGTATTCAATACAGTCAGAGAAAGTTCCATACTAATGATTCAAGAATTTCCTCAATTTGCTCCTCGAAGAGACGTTCCAGACTTGTCTTACGAGAACTTTCTCCTATCTTAAAGTCTTGAGGTAGGGCAGAAGTAGATGAGGATGAACAACCTCGTTTCTTTGGTGGTAGTAGTCCTTCACGAAGAAAGAATTCTTGAGGATTAAGTATTGATGATTAAGGTATGATAGTTGGAGGTGAGATAGGTGATTTTTCAGCATAAAATGCTTGCATAACTTTCATGTAGGGATCATCATGAAAGAGCGAAAGAGTTGGCGAAACTATTGGAACTACACCAAATGAGTTAGAAGAGCTAGAATAAGTTTTTTCCGGTGAAGCTGGGACATAGTCCGAAGAAGCCGAGATAAAGTCTGGAAAGTTGGAGGAAAAAACATCCTTAATACCGGAAGTAAGATGGTTAGGAGAAGACATCGTTCTGTTAATAACCCAGCGGTAAATAACATAAGTTATTTTAATAATAGTATAAAAGTTATAGTATCTTTAACATACTATTCCGGCAATGTAGTGGCATTGGAGGATTTCATGGCTAGAAAAAGAAAAGTAGTTATAGTTAAGGTATCAACTTTGTTTCTCTTCAATAAATCGTGCTCTTGAAACCATCTATAACATCCCATTTTTACACAGAATAGCAGCGAAGCTATCTGGGTTACTATTTCATAGTACAAAACATCAAAATCAAGAAAACGAAATCGTAAAGAGACGTTTTGGAAAATTTAGTTTATCATTTAATTATTCTCAAAGTTTTTGTATACAAAAAGTGAGAGTCCCAACATCTAAAAACATAAATTTAAATGAAAACAGTTTAGCCATTCTTCAAGTCTGTGCACTCCGTGCCATAATGTCTCAATTACCTGAGATAAACATGCTAAAAAGTCAACACAAAGGTTGAGTGAAATTCATAGGTTTAAGTAAAGTAGTTTGAATACAAGTTCAATAGTGGGTTACGTTGTTATACACCCATAGTTTGTAATAAATGCATGCATGTACAATTATCATGGAAAACATTATTATTGCCCTAAGCTCATGACAACCGAAGCCTAGGTTTAATCATAAACCACAAATAATTTGCCCAACGGGTTAACATTGCCAAAACACCCGTAAGAAGTTATTCAAATAGTGTGCATTGGTTACCAGACAGTAAACGACACCAACGGGGAGTCCAGTCCCAAATAGATCTATTCACAACATTCGCGCTCACTCCGTAGAGTAATTAACGGTTCATGATAATGGGGTCTTAATGGCAAAATAGTTACTTAGGCAATAATGTATCAGGATAGCATACAGAAAAATACTTGCATTCATGGTTTATAGCATGTATCCCCCTCGCGGGTTTATAAAACATTTAAAAGATTGAATGCGAGGCTATGAACTCACCTTAACAGTACAGGGAAATCTGATTGATGGCAAAAGTATATGAAATGAAAGTAACGGCTTCGTCACACAACCTGGGTAATATGTCAAGTCTTAGTTTGATTGGATATGTTTTATGTCATAATGAAATATCATTTTGATTGGATTTATTATGGAAATATCGTATCACTGTTCGGGCCATCATAATTCAAAGGTCATGTAGTAAACACCCCAAACCCCACTCCCTACCTAAAAACTTTGAGGTGCCAGGACACTTTAAAATCATAAAACCCAAGCAACTCGTCAAAGGATATACCCAATTGAATAAACCCTCTTACATGAAGCTCCCTAGTAATGTTTGATTACATTATAGTTTTAAGTTTCTTCAAAAGCTAGAATAATTTATATATTTTTTTTAATTAATATAAAAATATAATATTTTATAAGTTTGCAAAATTAGCAATATATACCATTGGTTTATAAACTTTTGCGAGTTTAGTCCTTTATATAAAAAGTATATATATTAAACCTTTAACTTTGAAACTTAGCAAAATAGGTCTTTATAGTTATAACTTTAAGAAAATGAAATTTTAGCCCTTTTAGTTATAAATTTCAGAAAGTTACGATATATACCCCTATGCATGGAAACTTTTGCAAAACAAGTCCAAAAAGCCATGCAAGGTTATTTTAATATTCCAAATGATATTTGTAGGTTATAGCTTATTAGTATAAGCTAAAATAAGAAGTTTTAACGTAACAAAAGTTTAGAAAAAGGATTCATTAGCTAGAAAATCAAAACTGGTCATTTTTAGGGTTTTTATCAAAAACACATAGGTTTGAGGATTCAAAGCTTCAAACAAGAGTTCATATATGATCTTAAGAGTATTATGAGCACTATTTTACATAATATAAGCTTATGGAACAAGATCTTAGGCTTACTTGAGCTAAAATGGGTCGAAATAGGGTTTTCAGGTTCGTACGCCTAGTAACGACTTCAAGGCTTCGTTTTTCTTACTTCTTGGCTTCTATTTTGATCTTGTGACTTATATTGCTTCTCCTTGATCCTTCTTAAGACTCCATTTATGAATATGATAGAAATTTGAGGTGTGAGTTGAATGAGAAGGGTGCGCCTCCTTTTATAGTGTTGAAATCCCTTGGTGCCTAATCTTGGGATCTTGATTAGTGTCATAGCTAGTGGTGATGACAATGGAGAGCTAGGAATGAGTATTGAAGGCTAGGAAACTAGACATGGAAGGTGTAAGGGTGTGATGTTGGTTTCGTGTACAAAGGAGGTGACAAGAAGGCATTTAGAAGCCTTGGAGCTTAAGGTGGTGATGGAGGTACTTGTAAGCTACTTGGCAGGCTGCTTGGTGATGTAATAGAGGTGCTTGAGGTGCTTGGTTGCTAGCTTGGGTGTAAAATAGGTCAAAAATGGGTAAAAGGGATGCCGGGTTTGTTTTGCTTTCGGGTTAGGGTTTAGGGTTTAAAAATGTGGATTAGGGTTAGGATTAAGGGTAAATTAAGGTTTAAGATTAGTTTTAAGGACTGAATAGGGCTTTAGGATTAAGTTTTAGGCTTAGTTTTTAGTTTAAGGGTTTAGTTTTTAGTTTTTGAAAGAGAATTATGTTTAGGGTTTTGTTTTATGATTTAGGGTTTAGATTAGGGTTTAGGAATATATAGGGTTTAGGTTTAAGGTTTAAAATTCATGCATTAAGTGCTTGTACCTTGTGTTAAAGTGGTGTAAAGTTTAAACATTGTTTAGAAGCTTAAATGACCTAATTAGGTTTTTAAGCATTATTGACTTGTACATTGAGCTTAAATGAGTTGTACATTGACTTGAAGGGAAAATATGATTCAAATATTATGCATTGTACACTTGTACACATGCTTGAAGGCTTACACATTCATTTTATATGCATACATTACATATAATTAGGGTTTTGATATAAACGTTAACGTTTAATGCTTGTTTTTATATAACGTTTTGAAAAGTATGTTAAATGAATAATGTACTTGGTAAAATGATATTAGGATATAGACTTGACATATTAGGATATTTACATGATATAAACATAGATATAGATGGCATTGATAGAGGTTGCGTGAGCTCGTTTACTTTAGAGATGCAAGTTACGTTGCATAATGAGATAAAGCAAAAAAATTCCCTGTAAGAAGTTGATATATTTATAATAGATGGATATTACATTGCATCTAATTTAATAGATAGATATTTACATTGATGAAAATTGTAGGTTGTTATAGTCTCCCTCTCTCGTCCTGAGATTTAGTTGGATGCCGGAGTGATGTTTGAAAACAGATGTGGATACTTGGCACGAATTTGATCTTCGCGTTCCTATGTAAGTTTTGGTCCTCTTTTAGAGTTCCATCTTAATTTGACTATAGGAATAGGACTTTGTTTCTGTTGCTTGACTTCTCGATCTATAATCTCCACTGGTTCTTCCACAAAGTTGAGTTTGTCATCGAGCCAAAGCTCTTTCATTGGAATGACAAGGGATTCGTCAGATAATCATTTCTTTAGATTAGAAACGTGGAAGGTATTGTGGACATTACTGAGCTCTTCATGAAGCTCAAGTTTATATGCCACTGGACCAATCCGTTCAAGGATTTTGAATGGTCCAGTGTATCAGGGTTTAAGTTTTCCTCGTTTTCCGAATCGGATGACACCTTTACAAGGTGATACTTTCAACATAACACGATCTCCAACTTGAAATTCTAAAGGCTTTCGCCTGACATTGGCGTAACTTCTTTGCCGATCTCTTGCAGCCTGCAAGTGTTGTTGAATTTTCACTATCTTCTTAGTGGTTTCATGGATTATTTCTGGTCTTGTAAGTTTAACATCTCCAACTTCGGCCCAGAAAACAGGTGATTTGCACTTTCGACCATAGAGTGCTTCAAACGGTGTTGCCTTAATACTGGCATGATAACTGTTATTGTAAGAGAATTCCACCAATGGTAAGTGTCTTTCCCATCCTTTTCCAAAGTCTATGACACAGGCTCGAAGCATGTCTTTGAGTGTTTGGATGGTTCTTTCACTTTGTCCATCGGTTTCGGGATGATATGCCGTACTCATGTCTAATTGAGTACCCAAGGCACTTTGTAGTGATTGCCAGAATCTGGATGTGAAATGACTGTCACGATCCGAGATGATGGATATTGGCACACCATGCCGGGAGACTATTTCTTTGATGTACAACCTGGTAAGGGTTTCCATACTATCTGTCTCTCGAGTAGGTATGAAATGTGCAGATTTTGTAAGGCGATCGACAATGACCCAAATTGTGTCATGTCCGTTTGATGTTTTGGGAAGTTTTGTAACGAAGTCCATTGTTATTCTTTCCCATTTCCACATAGGAATCTCTGGTTGTACCAGTAAGCCGGATGGCTTCTGACATTCTGCCTTAACTCTAGAACATGTCAAACATTTGCCAACATATTCCGCGATGATTGCCTTCATGTTAGGCCACCAATAGAGTTTCTTTAGATCCTGGTACATTTTGTCAGAACCTGGGTGAATGGAATACTTCGATTTATGAGACTCGTGCATGATTAAGTCTCTCAAACCACCGAAAAGTAGTAGCCAACTTCGATTTTTGATACAACGAGTTCCATCAGGACGAATTTCAAATGATTTGTCCATCCCTCGTAGGTTTTCGGCTTTGATGTTTTCTTCCTTGATTGCTTCGGTTTGAGCTTCGAGGATTTGAGTTGGTAATTTTGGGTGAAGGGTCATGATCAATGATCTGATTCGGAGTGGTTCCTTCCGGCTTAAGGCATCTGCTACGACATTTGCTTTTCCAGGATGGTAGCGGATCTCACAATCGTAATCTGCAAGATACCCTTAAGAATTTAAAGATGGCAATATATACTTTGGTTATATATGATTTTACTATTTAAAACCCCTTTACTATTATGATTTTTAAAACATTTAACCCTTAACTTTCAAGTATGGCAAAACAGGTCCTTGTGGTTTAACTTTAGAGTATTTACATTTTTGGCTCGAAAGTTTATAAGTTTCAAAATTTTACAATATATACCCTGTATGCATAATTCGATTTGCATTCTTAGTCCAAAATCCATATAAGTTGTATTTTTAATCTCGAAATCGTTTTGTAGCTTATAGTTATTACTATAAGCTAAAATAAGTTGGTTTTTACGATCCTATAGCTTATGAAATGAGCTTATGAGCTCGAAATCTCAAAATGGGTGCGTTTGGTTTTGAAATTTAAACCCGATAGGTTAAGACTTTTAGGGTTTGATTCAATGCTTATAAAAATGATAAAGAAGCTTATAGGAATAGCTTATTAGGTCAGCTTATAGCTTTTAGCTTATAAGGTTTCGAAATAGGGTTTTTAGGGTTTACAAAGGCGCGTTTAGTTAGAAACCTTGCGTTGTAGCTTTGGGTTTTAGGGCTTATTTTAACTGGATCTTAAGAGTGCTGGGAGTTATTAAGATTAGAATAAGCTTATACTAGCTTATTAGGGTTTCACAAGGGTTTAGGGTTTTAAAGTGGATTGTTTAGGGCTCGATTGGGTTTAGGGGTTTCCAAAAGAGTTTTAATTTGTACAAAAGGCTAGAACAAGTTTATATATGATCTATAACGTATCAAAAGCTTATAGAACAAGTAGTAAGACTTACTATTACGCGAAATGGGTCGAAAATGATGGAGATGAATCAAGAACCTTTCTTCTCTTGTTCCTTGGTTTCAAAATAACTTAAGCTTCCTTTCTTCTCTTCTAGGACTTGGCTAGATCATGGTTTTGAGTATGTGTTAAGTTTAAATGGTCAGTTGAGGAGGTGTGTATGTTTTGGGTTTATATAGGGTCGAAGAGGAGTAGTGGCCAAGTTTGTCTGGATTAGTGGCCAAGCTATGAAGGAGTGGTGGCCAAGGGTTAGATAGGAGTGACTAATGAGAGCTAGGACTAGCTTGGAGAGGTGTAGGATGGTGGCGTGGGTTCGGTTTACCAAGGAATGGGTGACAAGAGGTTATCGCTTGGAGTGCAAGGGTGCAAGGTGGTGACAAGGAGGCTAGCATGGTAGTGATAAGGTGCTAAACAAGGTGGTGACAAGGTGTGGAGGGTGGTTGCTAGGTTAGGATTTAGTCTTAAACTAGTTTAAGCTACTTTTGGGTGGTTTAGGGTTAGGTTTTTAGGACGAGTTAGGGTTAGAATTTGGAGGGAAATGATGTTTAAATGTTGTGCTTTGGAAGCTTGTAACTTTTATTGTTTAAGAAGGCATGGTACCAAAATTTCCCTATAGATTGAGTGAATTGGCTAGTTTGAATGTTGTGCTATATCGGTTTGTACTTTGGGCTTAAAGGAGTTGTACAATGGTTTTGAAGGGAAACATAGTTTGAATTTTATGGATTGATAACTTATACACATGCCCTTATAAGTTTGTACATTTGGATTGAATGGAAACATTACATGTAATCGGGGGGGGTATTATGTTTGATTAAACGTTAATGTATAAAGTCCGTTTTATATTAAATGTTATGAAAGGTACGTTAAATAGTAAACGGATGGGTAAATGGAGTTTAAACAATATTGCTTAGACATATTATAGCGGTTTACTTGATATAAACTTGTATGGAATTGCATTGGTAGTTGTTGTGAGCTCGTTTACTTTGGTAATGTAAGTTACTGTTACATAATGGATAGAATGAAAACAAAAATATTTTTGTAAAAATGGTTCTATTAAACATAATAGATGGATAATTACACTGATGAAAATTATGGGTTGTTATAGATGATTGTATGGATCACCATTTTTGGTTTCCGTAGTTAGAAACTAGGCGCATTCTTAGGATATTGGCGGATCAATTTAGAAGAGTTAGATTGGAAGTGTTAGACACAATTAGGAGTTGTTTGGAAGAGATTAAGAGCACCCATAGAACATTAGAATGAAGTAGGAAGTACTAAAATCGTTCAGAAGCTAAATTCGAGCAAAACCGACCAACAAGTAGATCGAACCGATTAGCTGGAGGCTCGTCGGGCCGCTGCTCACAAACACCACCCGGAGCCGGGCGGCTCCTTTGCACGTCGGAAGCCTGGAACCTGTTGTCCACCCAATTTTTTTATTTTTGCAACTAAACTTTACGGACTTCCGAGTTTTGTTTTAGTGGTTTATATTTGCTTGTATTCACTAGTATTTATGATTTCCACAGATAGGTACAAAGAGTTCACCTCCAAACCCGCTCATTGCCAAGTATGCTAGAAGAAATGGGAAGAAAACCATTACTTATACGTTGAAGCTGGTTACCAATGGGCATTTGAAGTGGCGTGAGTCGCCATCGGGAGAAAGGCATGCTTATAAAGAGAGGTTATCCAGGTAACAACAAAAGAATATTAGGGTACCGAGGTTGGTTGATTAGGATATGTTTAACACATATAGTTGTGAGGATACTTTGAGGAACTTGATGAAAATGGAATACACGCATGATGATGGAAATGAGTTTGTGGATTATTCATGGGAGAGAGCTTTTTCAATTAAGGGAGAAGTATATCCGGATTGGTGTTTGGAATTTTTCTCGACTATGTACTTTGAGAGAAAGGTGACGAAGAAATGTATTTGGTTTCGGTTGAGTAGGGAATAACATGTGTTTACTTTGCTGGAATTTAAAGTTGTTCTTGGTTTGTATGAACCAAGTGATTTGAAACACCGATTGTTCAACATTCACTTCAACAAGTTGGAAATAAATGATAAGGGGTTCGATTACATTGAGTATTGGAATAGGATTGGAGAGCCGACAACTAGAAACAAGAGGGCCATAACAGCTAAGGACCCGCTAATGCGAATTGTGCACACGATTATAGTTGGAGCTTTTGTTCATAGGACAAGAAGTAGAGAAAGATGTCAAAAGTCAGATTCATAGTTGATGAGCATGATGGAAGAAGGACGTTTTGTTAACATAGCTTGGATTTTAGTTGAGTATCTTTGTAAGAAAGCTCCGGGAATTAAGGTAAATAGTGAAATTTGTAGAGGTCACTACGTGACCAAGATCGTGAAGTCATTAGGGTAATATGTTGATGAAGAATTGGACAAGTGTTCGGATCCAATTGAAAGTGAGGAATGGAATCATAAAATGTTCGCAAATGAGCTTGATAGAGTGAACATGAGGTTGAAGTGACCCGCGCTTATGCAACAACCACCTAGAGTAGGAAGTGAGCAAAGAAGTGAACCAAGTGGTTTAGATTCAAATTGGGGAGATTGGAATGCGAGTTTAAATGAGATAGAGAGAAGGGATGTATGGAGAGATGTGATGCTAATGAGGAATGGCTACATGATTGATCATTCTATGCCTATCCTACATCATTTGGCCGATCAAGCCAATTATACTTACCCTACTTATGAGCCACCAAATGTTCCACCCTGACATGGGTAATCCATCTTATGGAGGAGGTCAATATGGAGCACTGAGAGATGCTTGTTTGTTTACAGGTGCTATTGTCCCGAGTTCAGGATACAAGATTAGAGGATCATCAAGAGGAGTTCAAGATGATGATGATGATATGAGTGACCAAATGGTACGTTCAGAGGATTGTGTGGAAAGTGGTGATGACATGGATGATTGATTCTGTTGATCAAGTTTGCTTTTAAAACTCTTATGTGTTGGTTATTATTATCTTTTCTGTTTTCTCATGCTATTTCTTTTAGGATGTTTTAAAATTATGTTTTAAGCACTATTTTTAATTTGGTAATTTAGGATGTTTTATTTGGTATTATTATTTTGTAGTATTTGTGTGTTGTATATTTGCAGTATTTGCAGGGTTGATATGCGAAGACGTATTGGTGGTTTACAAATCGGAGTTTCCGAAAAACTCAATTTGTGTACTTAAAACCACATACGGAGGATGCGTATTATATCCGGGTAGTATCATTCGTCCTAATTTTTCCCATTTCCTTTACTTTGAAGTTCGTTTTCTTACATTGAGGATAATGCAAAACTTGAGTGTGTAGAAGGAAGTAAATAGAAAAATGGTCTAATTTTAAATTTTCTGTATACTTTTTAGGTTTATTTCTAAAAAAATTTGTATCATTAGGGATAGATTTATCGCCCTCAACGGATTGAGTTGTTTTCATACGTAAAGGATATATATTAAAAACAATTAAATCGTTCCAACAATAAAAAAATGGCTAATTGAATTTTTAGACGTGTCCCTGGTTATAGAACAATCCATCTTTAGGATCAATAACATTCTAGCACATTTTGTAGCCAGTTACGCCAAATATGGATAGAATTACGCCTATTTTTAAGATATGCATTGTAATGCGCGATTTTATTTTGCTATGAGTGAGCCGGTGATTGACTCGATTTAGAACTTGTACGTTCATATGCATACATTTCCGGTAGTAAGATTGGCACTCGTGTGATTAAGTAAATTTAGGTATAATAGGAAAATTAAAGATTTACACCAAAAGGCCCTTCTTGTTACATTTTTGATGAATTTACTGCCACACCGTTAGTTACCCTCTTTGGAACCCAATTGTTAGCACTCAATGTTAGTGGAAAGATACCCTTAGTAACACCCATTGATCATACCGTCGTTTGATAAAATCAGCAAAAATACAAAAAATGCTACACCTAAACATAGCCTAACCCTAGATAAGTGTCTATGGATTGCTAGTTACTTTGTATGATTAGCATATTTTTTATGATTACTTGTTGGCTACACTTTGTATTTCGTATGTGCCATTCCGATAAAAACAGAGAAAGCTATTCTTATTTGTAATTTTTGTGGTGTATGCTCATCCAAAGTGTGGGGGTGACGACCAGAGAAATTGGGTATATTCATTTTATGGTTTGTGGTGACTAGCAATTTAGAATTAACTTTATTTTTTGTTTGTAGAACCAAACTAAAATACCCCATGTCTAACTCACACCCTTTATTAATACAAAGGTTAACCTAATAAAAGTCCTTTTGATAGATTTGTCACGTGCTCACGCCCCGTCAAATTTGTTTTGATACTTCTATAAGCCTATGGTATCACACAAAAATCATGATTGAGCAATGAGTGATTTACTAACACCACCAATCAAATATATGAGTGTTGAGTGAATTTATAATAAAAAAGTTCGTATTCGTGTGATTCTTAGTTCTGTTATCAAGCTCGAGAATTGCAACGGGTATTGTCAAACGTCTGAAACATTCACATATAAACTTTTAAAAGAGAGTTGTTTTTTTATTGTATTAGAATGATTAAATGAATTTTTGTAAATCATGATCGATCTATCATTGGAACCACTTTTCAAATGCTAGACCTTCTCGAGGGTGAGCAAAACTTAAGTGTGGGGGAATTTGATAACGCTCAAATTAAGTATGATTTTTGGTGCGTTATCTATAATTTTATATGTGATATTTGGTTAAATAACGGACTTCTACCACTAATATTTAACAAAGTTGAATTTATGTGTTTGTAGCTAGCCAAGATGGTAAAGAACAAGGAAAGAAGGAAGAATTGTGAAGATATGTATTTATGAAGAATTCTCTCCAAGTACAAGAACTATTGAAGCATTATTAGATTAAAAGGAATAATTTCGGGCACAAGAACAAGTGTTTTTGATGAAATAAAAGTCATAAAAGACAACCCGTTCAAAGGAGAAGCAACCAAGAATAAAAAACAAGAAAAACACAAAGTGTTGTATAAGAGGTGAGGAGGAGCCGCCCGACTTGGTCGCACAGCCGGTTTGGGCTAAAAAGGCAAGCCAGTCGTGAGGAGCCGCCCGACTTGAAAAGGAGCCGGCTGGCTGGATTGCATAACAGTTTATTTTAGGCAATTAAAGTTGTGTTTATGATAAGTAATTATGTGGGTCCGATCATTTTCCCTCCATAACTCATGGAAGTTGTTTTCTTGCTTCCAAAGGGTTGTAGAGCCTATTTAAACAAGCATTGTGGCTTAGAATCAAGAGTACCACCTTTTTAACCCTTGGCAAAGGTTAAATCCTAAATCTACTTAACCTAAAAGGCTATTTTACCTCTGCCATTTTACAGGAGAGAGCAACAATGAAATTCTAAATGTATTGGTCACATTATCCGGTGTGGTGATTAGGATATTAGTTGATTGGAGGTGATTGAATTGCTATTAGTCCAATTCTAAGTTTTGATTGTTATTCATAAAGACTAGGTACATATTTTGTTATGATTATGAAAGTTGAAATTCCTGTATTTACAATGTTATCGACATTTGTTATCAATTTGTGTTTAAAGTTTGAAATGATTATGAGGTAGTTGTGTATACTTGTGTAAAATGATATGGAATTAACTATGAGTGTTTGGTTGAATTATATGCTTGATTTCATATATCGTCTTGTGAGTTTGTTTGAATAAAAACATGTCTTGATAATTTGTTGATGAAACCTAACTGGATCTATAGGTCGAAAGAATTTCCCGTTAAGTTTTCATTCCAAAAAGTTAAGTGTACTAATGATTATGGTTTTTTGATAATTGATAGCTATCAAATTAAACTTATTAAAAAGACTTGTGACGATTTGAACTCGAGTATAGGTCGAAAGGACTCGTGGGAACAAACTTGATATACTGATGTGTGTTTTACAAGCTTTAAATTTATAATACTAGAAATACCGATTTTTACTAAAAACACAACACTCGGGAAGTATACCCGTTCATGTATAATATAGCTTTAGGTAAGTCCAGGTCGTTCCACAGGAATTGAAGTTTTCACAGTTTGTAATTAAGGTGCTAAGCTAAGATGATTGTCACGTATCAAATTAACCAAATCATACATATATCGGATTAAAGGATGATTCAAGTAAATGATTAAAGTATGTTTGTTTAGGGAATGATCACTAAGACAATGAAGTGTTTAGATAGTGTTTATAAGTTTTGAAAATAGAGTTATCACAAGTTATAAATCCTTTTGGCCTTTAAATATAACTAGTGATTTTATCGATTAATAACAACAAATCTTTTTGGCCTTCATAAGTTATTATAACCAATATAATAAGTGGAATGATAGAACACATATATAAAGAATCCTTTCGGCCTATATTCTTGTATAAAATATGTTTTACCAATTCAATAAACACATATCCAAACACTCCATATCCAAGATCACATTATGCCCAAACAAACATATTATAAATGATAAACTTATAATATTTCATCATAAATATAAATAAGAATGTACCAACGATTCGTAAACAAAAGTGTATGAGAACAAAAGATCGAATAACCAAATATTCGACTCAACAACCAGTACCAACATCAACCAATGATTCCAATAACAAGCCTGCACCCTATACTTCTGTAACCAACCAGAATATATCACCAATATCCTAGGAATTCAGTGACAACAACAATGGTAAACGGAAAAGGGGTGTTTGGCAATGGGTTTTAAATTGAGTACTTGAAGAATTATGGTTGATTCTCCAAGTATATGGGTTGTTAGGTTCTGGAAACGGATAGATGAGGTATGAGAATGGTGGTGAATCTCTAGAAAACATGGTTGAGAGTGGTGGTGGTGATGGTAGGTTGAAGGGGTGTTTGGTTCCTTAGTTTGTCAAGCCAAGATCACCATAAACACCTATTCTAAGTGTTCCAACGAATTAGGGGTTTGAGGGTGAGAGTGTGTGAAATGGGAGAGCCAAGGAGGTATTTATAGGCTTTTCGGGGGCTAAAGTGCGTCGCACAACACAAACTTATTTGTGCGCCGCACTTTGGGAGTTAATGCACACTTCATTTAATTGCCTTTAATTTTCTCACAGACTGAAAAGTGCGCCGCACTTTGGCCAAAACCACCATACTTTTCTCACTTTAAGCACTTGGCCTTTTTCATGGTTGTAGATAATTTAATTCTCTTCGCGTGGCTGCTTGAACCAACTAAAATGGAGTTTGTATGACCGAGTTATGGCCAAAACAGTGAACAGGTGTCGGGAGATCATAAACTTTAGTTATTTCTTTGTCTAAGCTTCAAATCTTTGTGTATTCTTCCGTTTTCTTCCACAACACGTACCTAGAACATATAATATCAAATATAGTCGATTAAGTATAAAAAGTTCATGAGAAATGATAAAATAAATGCAAATAACGCCGCCAAAAACATGTATAATTTAGGCGTTATCATATACTATGTTTTCTAGCAAATGGTTTTAATTGAATTGGTAATTGAAGGTGTTCATAGCTTGAAAGGGCTCACCGAAGAACTAATACTTATATGGATTTTCATCAAATACACCATGGATTGAAACCCGTAACAAAAGATTTATGAATCGTATAATTGCTTTTAACCAAACGGATCGAACACTCTAAGTTAAGGAAATTGATTTTCACACAAGTATTATTTTGAATATGAATGAATCTTGTTTGATATATTTTATGGTTTATGAAATAATTAGGATTGTGCCACCCTTTTTACTTGTTTCATTACTTATTAATGTTTATCACCAACTATCTTGGGACGAACTCGACTTACCCACCTTTGCTATTAATGAACGAGTATACTTGGTCGTATGTGTTTTTGGTAGAATAAGTAGTCGTGATTATAATTTTAAAATTGCACACAAAACGACGCATCAATGTTTCAAGAGTTTTACGCTCTCGTAGGCTACTCTTTTTACATGTAATATTTTCGTAGGTCGACTCCATTCTAGGTCCTTTGGATGACCCTTCCTTTCAAAGTTGATAGGACATAATCTCTCTTTCCATCGACTTTGAGTACCTTGTAGGGGCCTTCGCAGGTTGGTCCAATATTGCCGATGTATTCGACTTTACTTGCATTGTTGAGTCGAAGGACGTAATCTCCTGGCTTATACATCGATTGTCTTACTTTTTTGTTGTAATACTTTTCAAGCTTCTTTTTGTAGGCAGCTTCCCTGATTGTTGTTATCTCCCATTTTTCCTCTAGAAGATCTAAGTTTATTCTCAAATCTTTTTCATTTTGGGTAGGATAAACCTTCATTGTTCTTTTTGTCGGTATGCTGATTTCTACTGGTAGTACTGCTTCTGTCCCGTAGGCAAGGCTAAATAGGGTTTCCCTGTTGCTTTACTTTGGGCTTATTCTGTGAGCCCAGAGAACTTGTAGGAGCTCATTGATGTGTTGTTGTGCATAGGTATTATTTATTATCCAGTTTTACATTTATATTTTGCCAACTTTACCTAAAAACAACAATAACGGGCAGTGTACCCGATCAGTTGTAGCTTCGTTGGTAAGTAGGGTGTCGATCACTAAGAGTGAGAGTGTTAATTCCTAAGTCTACCAGTATTTTAGTTGTCTAAGTTAGTTCTAATCTATCTGATCTATGTTAAATCTATGCTAAACCTAATTCTAACGTGAAGGGGGGGTTTTAGTCTGAGAGATTGGCACAGGTTTTGGTGGTAACTTAAACCTATTTTAGACAGGATAACACACGCAAGCAGATAATCAGAAATATAGAAGAGTGGTCATGATAATTTTAAGGAAACTGTAATAACTATGATTAATTCGATTAAAATGAAGGTTTGTTTATTAGTGAAATGATTGACTTACCTTGAGGGGCATATCATTCCTAGATTGAGGCGGTACTTCTTCCTAAAACTGAGACATGCTAATTCTGTCACAATTAAACGCATCCTCATAAAGCAATCTTTTGTTGGTTATAATCTATCTTAGGAGATTAATAATGGTGATCTTAAAAAACCCTAGCTCAACAAGACTTTACTAACTTACTGCTTAACGACTTTTTATATACTAGTAGTCCATTGTCCAAGTCCTTGCCAAGGGAATCAGAACATCATTTGTTGATCCCAGGTCACCTGCTAGTCCAACTTGTTCACTAAACCAATGGCAAGGATAGGTCATTATTTGTGATCCTATGATTGTAGATATATAAATTGCATATATAGAGAGCTATCCCGACATCTAGCTAGCTTGATATTTAACATTCCTAGATTCATTTGAATGACAGGTCGCAAACTTAAGCACGTAAACGAGTATAAATTGATAAACATAATCAACAATCAACGAAAATTAAGCAATCGAGATAAACAAACTAAACATTAAATCTTCATAAACATGGCTAATACCTAAAGGTATTAGCTAATGACCATTATAATTAATACAAGAATAATAATCGAATCAACCAAGGTAAACCAACCGAGTTAAATGAATGAAATCAAAAATCAAACAATTATTAGAGTATAGATGATTACAAGGTGTTTCAGATGGGATTAAGCGCGTTACTTGACCTTCTTTGCTCTTCTTGCCTTCTGAAAATCAACTTTTGTGGTTAGGGTATCGAAAATATGTTCATGCACACCCTAAACTCATGTTTAGGGATTTGTATTTATAGTCCCTAGAAATTTGTGGATACGCCATATTGGTTGAGGTCAATACGACGTATTAGGGGTTTCGTGGAGTAGGGACCACGTTTAATATCTTCTAGAATCATCAAATAATCTTCAATACGGCGTATAGAGTCTTCTGGATATGACATATTGCTCTTTAATTATTTGTGGTTTCTTGTGAAGTGCAGGCGGCACAGATACGCCGTATCTTCCTTGATGGATACAGCGTAAAGGTAGTCAGAACAGCATCTTGAGATTTCTTTGATTAGGCTCCAAAATGTGTGCCTTTTTGCATAACTTCACCAATTACTCTATAATTACTGCAAATAACAGCTTTAAGCAATTAAGTACCAATTCATGCAATAATTTATACAAAATGGGTAAGAAACATGGGATAAATGATGCTATAAAAGTGACATTATTTGATGTCATCAAATATCCCCCACTTGAATCCTACTTGTCCTCAAGTAGACTTTAGAAAATTTATGAAAATGTATACCAACCGTAGTCAAGGAATTTTCCTATAAACAATTATTCATTCAATTATTAGTACACAACCAAACACCTCACGAAATATGAAGATGAAATCACTCAAATCACTTAACTAATCTATGTGGTAAAATGTAACTAATTCGCTCAATTGCTTGGTTGTGACAAGTATTCTATCATAGGCTTAGCAAGGATACACATCTCCACCACTAAAGCTAAGGAGTGACAAGTCTACAAAGGTAAATTGGGTTTAAAAGGGTTTAAGGGTTTGGTCACTCTTGTTGGGATTAAAAGACTTTTCAAAGCTGTTTGGAAGTTACTGCTGCTAAGGTTAGAGTTACTGTTGCTAAGCATAACTTAGTGTTGTTAGTGATATTAGTGAAAAATATGCTAAGTAATTAATACTGCCAGTTACTATAGTATATATTACTACTGCTAGTATATATTACTACTGCTAATGGAAGTTAAGACTGCTCAGAGACTTAGAAGAAATACTACTACTAAGTAAGTTAATTACTGCTAGTAAATAAAAGTTACTACTGTTAGTGAAACTTAGTACTGGAGCTAAATAAGTAGTACTAGTTGAGTAAAGTTACAACTGTTGCGAAAAGTTAGTACTGCTAGTATAAACTTAGTACTGTTGTGATGGAAGAATGAAGAAAATAATTCTAAGTAGTTACTATTGCTGTACACAATTAGTGTTGCTGGTATAAAAAAGTTAATTGTTTGTTGGTTACAATTACTGCTGAAAGATTACAACTGCTAGAAGAGTTTCTACTATCAGAAGGATAAAGACAAGAGAAAGGATAAAGATGAAGATTGTTTATCAAAGATTACTTACGGGATAAGTATGAGATATTTTTGTAAAAGATTCGTATAAGTTATTTGTTTAGAAGATCATGATAACTTAGGAAAGTATTGTAAGCCTTGTAGGACTCCTTGGTGTATAAAAGGAGGTCCTAGGGCATAATGTTTATATAATTCAGATATCCTTCATTGTTCTGTTAATCTATTCATAGCTTCAAGGTTTTGTAAACCCTAACACTATTAAGAGTGTTCGTATTATATTGAGGCTGAAAGTTTGGTAAACTATTTTGTTATTGATCTTGTTCATTATTGTTTCATTGAAATTCTTCTTAGTATCATTGACTAGATTCCGCATAGTCTTTGATATTCACAATCAAAGTTTATACTATAGTTGTGTTAGATTTATCTTGCATAACTATACCTTATACAAGCTAAGGGATTAAAGATCTATTCCATTGGGATCAATAGTATTCAAGCAAACATCCTTCAAACACCCTTCCCTATTACACACTATATACTTCTGTTTCACATAACTAGTCCTCAATCATTTCAGACAAGATAATCTAACATTAAAACCTGTCTCTGAAGCGTATTTCCTATGCATTCCTCAAGATTCTCATAAATAGTCCCCAATACTGGTAAAACACTAGCAGAAACTATAGGAACCCAATAAACTGATCCGACAGGAGTGTCAATAGACTCATGATGAATAATCGATTTAGGTGTTTTCAAACTTATAGAAGCTGTAAACAAAGGTATTAAAACGCACAGTAAATATGATATCCCTACAACTTTAACAATGAATATGTCAAAAAGTGATACTACACATAACATAATAAAATCTTAACCAGTAAAAATCAAAACATATCAAATATCACTAGTGATACAATACATAACACATAATAAAAATCTTAACCAGTAAACATCAAAACCTATCAAATATCACTAGTGATACAATACATAACACATAATAACAATCTTAACAAGTAAAAACAACACATATCAAATATCACTAGTGATACAATACAAAACAAAGTAAACATCAAAACCGATAAAAATAACAAAATATAACAAGTGATATTACGCATAAGCAGTTAACTAATAAGCAACTTAACTAATAAGCAAAATCATACTATCAAACAAGTGATACTACAAACAACAAACTGAAAAAAATAAAATCCAATCGCAGCTTAAATAATAAGTAAAAATCAGAAAAAATAACTATTTGTTTAAAGTAAAATCAACATGTTTAAAGCTAATTAAACTAACAACATAATTAATAGGCAATATTAAACTATAATGAACAACTAATCAATAAATTAAACTATAAAATAAGCAATATTACACTATAATAAGCAATTTACTCACACCTTGCATTATCATCATGAGGATCACTAGAATCACATCCAGTATTATTCAAACTGCTAACAGTTAAATCAATCGAATTACTAACAAATACATCATCTTCTTCTGAAAGTGACATAGCAGGTTGATTCAAATAAAAACCAACCATTAGCAATAATGAACAATTGATGATGCTGATAATGAGCGATTGATGACGATGATGATAATGAACGATTTAAGATGATGATAATGAAGGATTGAAGATGATTATGATACGGAAAAAAATATTGAAGATGATCGGTAACCTTTGCTCT